>JAUZSV010127341.1:0-13670 GCA_034780495.1 Parotocinclus cesarpintoi | reverse complement strand
CATGACTTAACAGGGGACCCATCCTCCATGGGTAGCCTAGATGCTAACTAAATAAACACCACAGTATATCAAATTACAGCAAAACCAGGTCAATAAATAAATAAATTAATAACAACAGTTAATGCAAATCTTCTTTCTTCTTGCAAGAACTTGAATTATGAATACTACATCAGACATCATATTTGTAACGACAAGAGAAACATGCAACAGAGATGTATTTTCACTAGTCACCCCCACTGTATCTATTAAAAATCCCACCATAAGCTACAGGGGACGAAAATAAAACACCAGTGTCTGCTAGTCGAGACAATAGGGTAAGGTTTGAGCCTTTTACGTTACTTGCATGTGACCATTGGTTTGTTGATATGACATAGGATGACGTGTACAGGAACCCACTTACCATTTCCTTCTCGCGCGCTGTTAATCTCAGGTAGCGGTGTCTCGTTCTTTACTTGTTTTTTTTTCTGTGTGAAGAGCCAAGAAAGAGTTAGAGTTCATTACAACAATAAAATTGCTTATAACAGCATTTTCTTGCATTCCTAGAAGTGTAAGCAGTAACTATTAATTGTCCATAATTTGGATCATGGCTTTATGGCTTACTGGTAGACATGTAGAAGCAAAAATCTTTTGTTAGGAAAAAAAAAGGGTCCAAGTTAGGTCTAACAGAATAATGTGTTCATAACTTGGGAGATGTCATGAATTTGGCCTGACGCTGTAGCTTAGTAATCCTAACTAATGGATAAAATGTTACAACCCACAGACGTATTGGCGTACACTTCTTATTTTGATTAAGTTACTCTTTACTTACATTAATAAAATGAAAATCCTTACTATGCAAGGCACATCCCATTTGAAAACACATTTTTCAGTTTTAAAATGCACCAGCACAGAATGCATACTCCAGAAATTTGTAACAGCTGTACTTTCACATTCCAAACAAGCCCAAAAAGATCAGTGCTGCACACATTAAGATTGCATAAGGATAACATCATTCACATCTTCATAGTAAAACACACTGAGAACTCCACCTGGTTACCCAAACATCCAGCTAACTGATTATTTCAGTATAGACTGGATGACTGCATGTGTGCAAACATGTTTAAGCCTGCCGTCTCATTAACCCTCGGCCCCTAATGCATGGCTACTGCCTCACAGAACAGAGGCATACATATCAAAAACACGTTTATTGCTATGCCACACGAGGAAAACCACCATGTGTTAAATCAACGTGGGGTGTGTAATTGTTATTTTAGCTTTGGGTTGTCAAGACCTTCCCTAGGACGCAGACGTATTTGAGCTTTCCATTCTCTAAAGTGGAACTTTGACCGAGTCTTCACTTGAAAACTTCGGACACTGAACGGCCAGTTGGAAAATGTTTGGCCTCGAACAAAAACTATGACTTCATCTGTAAAACCTTTATGTACATAGACCAGTAAAAGGGTGTGTCTGAAATTGTCCACTCGTTTAATCATTCACTGATCAATACATAGGGTTGTCTCACTCATTCACACCCATTCACGTGATTTCTGACACAGGATTTCCTTTCCAAGTAGTAACATCTTCATCTAAAGAAGTACTGAATTGTTATTGGCCAAGATTATGTACACCAACATTCAAATTCAACTAAATCCGGATACTACCAGATCGTACACTATGGCTGGTACAGTAGCTGTAATTGCATCAAAAAAAATAAATAAATAAATAAATACATGATGTATCTATCAGTTAAAGTGACAATAATAATGCACTCCTTGTAGGGGGGCAGGTTGCATGGCAGTATATACCTTGTAGCGGTAGAAAAAGAAAATGTCTACCAACACAGACTGTAATGGACCTAAACCAGTACTGCTTACCCCACAGAGTTGCTGGGGCTTCCAACTTTGGGCTTGAGTTTAAAAGGAACAAGGAAGAATGGTGGAAGACGGGGACAAAAAGATACCTAACACTCCTCAAAGTGTCAAAGCATTCCTCACAAACAAGTGAACATGAGGAACTTGTGATTAAAAGGGGAGTGACTTCTGTCAACATGGTTAACTTTCACAAAATCTAACACAAAATCCAAATATTTAGTATCTTAAAATGATGCCATGCACAAAGGATTAAGAGATGTGTGCTGCCCCCAGTGATGAAACTGTGCCCATTGTTAAATTAGCATTTAAAAAAATTACTTTGTGTTTAGAAAGGCTTGGCCGAATCCTTTGACTAATGTGTGTCTCTATATGACAAGAAATCGTGTCAGATGGTAATATTTCACTGCCCTTTATATTTCTAACACATTTGTGATTTACGCAGTTGAAAAGGTTCATGAAGCTAACCCAAACCGTTAATCCGAAGAATGTAATGTCATTGAGAACTGTTTTAGTTTACTATTAATGTTGGCTGCCATTTTGAGATTAAGCAATTTATACAGTGCAAAAATCTTAGGCCATTTGTTGTTTTGTCAATCGTATAATTTATTCATATGAATAATAATTGTAAAATTGTTCACGACTGGATTTAACACTCCACGATACTCTTTTCCATTAATCAGTCCAGTCTGGGAGCTTTTACATTTCCTAGCCTATTCACCCTGTTCTCCTTCTGAAAAAGTGGTTTGGCTGCCTCCCGTCCAAGAAAGACCATTCCTGATCAAGCTTCTTGAACTGTCTAAGGTTTTTTTCCCCCCTGATTTTATGGTTGTATTCTAATAAAGAGGAAAAAAAATGTATATGGTCATTATAACATTTGTAAAAACTGTATACAATCCAATGGTAACATTTGCACGACATTTTATGCTGAAAGTTGAATTGTTGTTTCAAAGAAAACATTTTGCAATGTGATTGCTTTCACCTAGAAATGTATTACCTCACTGGATCACTCAAATGTTTATATGCTACCAAAAATTCTCCAAATTCTAGAGATGCATTGGAAAATTAAGTGTAAATGCATGTTGCTTAAATCTTATCAGGACACAATCTAGACACAAGATGCATGAAAAGAGAAGAGAAAGACAAGTTTAGAATGGGCTCACTGTTAAGGCTTTTTGTGGGTTATATGAATAAGCAGCCTGACTGTAGCATGCAGCCATTTGTGTTTTGAGGCAAGTTTACCGTTCCTTTTTTCCTTCTTCTCGCAGAAAAACAGTACAAATGAGTAACACTTCCAGACATAATCTTTACTAAGTCTGATCTGACAACACAGCAATGGAACCAGCAGTCTTAAATACTACATTTAAAAAAAAGACTTGCCATTTACCCCTCATTACATGACCTCTTTCTGACATGGTGTAGAAACAGGAAACCATATAGTGTAGAAAACACCTTCGAGCAAAGTACAGTGGTCTCACACATTACTTCCTCAACTTGCAAATGACCCTAAAAACCTCACACATGTTGCTGTTTTTATTTCTCAGGGGCACTTAAAACATCTTCCATATTTAAGATCTAGTCTTGGCCTGCCATTCTTTATTCAAAGCTTGGTGTGCCGGTGTAAGTGGAAAGTATTCAGATGTTCTGCCTTGAGTCATGATAGCAGATGTAGAGCAGCGTCAGCAGTCTTTTTTAATCGATGATTACCTTTTATTGGTTCAAAAGAAACCACACATTGGAGCAAAATGTCATAACTAGTTTTAAATAAACCTAGATGTGCAAGAATTGTGAACAGAATTGTGATGCAGAAATCCCTTATATTGCAGTGTTTTTACAGGCAAACTTAAGAATGTTCTTCACATGTTGTTCATGCAGAATGAGTGTGCAAAATACAAGAGTATTAGTAGCAATGTTTTTGCCAGCTTAACAAAGTAACTGCTAATAAATTTTAATTATCATCACTTATTTTAACTAGGAAAAGCTTGCAAATACACTTTATGGACAAACGTATTGGAACACACCTCTTATTCCTTGACTCTGTGTGCTTAAATCATCCCCACTGCCACAGGTGTATACAATCAAGCACCTAGCCGAATGCGGCCTGCCTTTACAAATATTTTTAAAAGAGTGGGCCATTCTAAAAAGCTCACTGAATTTGAGTGTAGTACTGTACGAGGATGCCACTGCTACAACAAGTCAGTTTGTAAAATTCCACAATCAACTGCGAGTGATATTATTGAAAAGTGGAATTGTCTAGGATCCACAGCAACTCGACCACGACGTGACAGACCACGTAATGTTCAGAACAGGTTCCCCCACTGAGGTTAACGTTCAGTAGAAAAGCTGTGCATCAGGAGATTCATAGCATGGGTTTCCATGCAAGCTTTCCATCAGGATGCACTGTGGCGTGTGTTGGATGTGCAACTGAATTTTGCAAACTGTAAATGGTTTGGTGGAGGAGAGATACTGCTATGGGTTTTTCTTCAGGGATCTCTTCAAAAAGTGGCTATGTAACATATTAAGTGTTTATTAAACCTTTATTGTGCGATTTACACGAATAGAGAATGTACAAACAAGAACTACTGCAGCTTATAAACTTTATTTATTGAAAAATAAATTTGCAAACAAGCTTTTCAAAACGATGTACAACACAATGTATAGGTACTCAGCATGCAAAGCATAATACTGTAAAAAACTCGTTCTTACTAAATTCCAGTCAAAATCTGAACAACTTAACCAGTGTGATCTGACGCGTTCTCTTGAGGGACTGCACTTGAACAAAATCAAGAAAGTGGTGGGCGTGTTCATCTCCCGCTGGTTTTGCTCTTGTCAACACAACTTTTTGGATTATCTGACGATTGATAAAAGCACAAATTCTACCGGGGATCCCAAAAATCTTCCCATAAATCGCTGATATGCTTTTGCAGTGACTTAGTGGCGACTTGTGGCTTATTTTTTTGTAGTAAATGGAAATGTTTGGCCAAGAACTGTTGGTGGCAGTAGAGGGCTGGGGAGAAACTCGGTAATTTTAGGGTAGTGATGCCAGAGACGAAGAGTTTCTTCACAGATATTACATCCTGTACACGTTCTTTGGTCCAAATAAGCGAATAATATTACACGTATATAATAGGATTTGTTTTGGTACTTTAGGATTTGGTCCCATTAACCGGTGGTCCAATCAGAATCGACTGTATTTGGTGTATTTAGTGTCACTTTCATCATCATTAATGACAGACTCAAATGTTACATTGATACACTCATTGAACACAGGTTACTCTGAAGGACCCAGAACACTCCATCTGGGGATCAAATCAGGACCTTCTTGCTGTGATGACCATGTCAGACCATGGCTGTGTCAAGTGATGAAGCAAAGGAATCTAAAAAACAAATTATTATGAAAAATTAAAAAGCAAATAAAATGCTTTCTGCTTGTTTCCCTTGCTATCTTGCGTCAACCTACTTTGAACAGCAGCAGCAGATCATGGTGTGGACACCTTTCATGATCTCCGAAAACACATAAGCCATCTACTACCTGTTAAATCACTGTATTACTATATTATATTATGTGTTATGTGGGGTTCCAGGAGCATGTGGGGTTTAAGTTTTACATTCCCAAACGTCTCCACAGTTCCCAAACTGAAACAAAGACTTATTTAGAACTCGCAACAAAACTCATCTATCCATCTAAAAGAATGTATAGTCCAACTGTGAATGTTTAACAGTTCAAGGCCAGTGCCTTCTGCATGTGATTTAATATTTTGCAGGGTGTGTGTGTTGAATCGTTAGAAGTGTGATATACACCCCATACCTGAAATGTTCTTGAGCAGTGCAAGATGTCTCACATATGGACAGCTTTACACGTTTTAGTGAAGATGAGGCTTACGTCTCCAGATTTTCCATAAAGCAGTTCTATTTAAAAGCACTCTACTCTCTGCTCTCTAAATACACTATAACCAAATAATAAAAGTTGCTCGGGTAGAAATCTGGAATTTTTGGAAATAAGTGATCTTACATCTTCCACTCTATTACTTTAGGAAATCAAAATACAATATGATGCATGCAATGATAAGCTGTCACTAAGTTTAAGTCTTCCATGGAGATGTTGGCAGAACAAAACCAAGCATGTAAGAGCTAAAACCACAGCTTTGATGATGTCATTATATCCTAAGTTCAGCACTCGAGCTACACGGCTTGTAACACTAAATGTAGCTCTACTCAGATCGTATGTTACGTATATTAAGTCTGAACAGAGAACTGAATCGAGACATGGATTTTCAAGACCTAATCCAGCTTAAAACACAAAATACCATGTCACATTTGTTGACCATCTGAAGCAGGGCACCAAATGTTCTGACACTTTAATGTACCCTTGGCTTTATTACTCTGTACTCTACTACATATGGCTGTTTTTTAGGATGTTGCAAATAAAGCTGCTTTGCTTAGCCTTTGGAGGTGCTCACACTCCTCCAGTTGGCCATGTCAACCACAAACATATGGCTTGTAAATTTTTGCTGCATAGTCTTCTGTGCTTGTACATTAGTAGGGAGTCTTGGCTTGGTTTCGTTGGATTTTAAAAAGATGCTTTTGAAAGCATATATAGTTTGTCAGACATATAGGCTATTCAAAGTAAAGAAAAAGCATCGATTCTGCATGACTCTGCAGATAGGGTTTGGGTTTTTTCTGGACCAAGATTACACTTATTCTAGCTTGAAAGCACGACACCAGATGCCTGTTTAGAACTGCATTATAAGCCAACGTTACGTGTGCTGCGCAAACAAGTCATACTAAAAACACAATGAGAATAAAGAATCGAGAAGAAAGACGTTAATCACGTCTTTGTGAATTTAACCTGCCTTTCTGGGTCACGTTCTAACTTGTACAGAAAGAATCAGACCCAAAAGGAATCAGTCCCAACTCAACAACAATCTAGTCTAATTCTGATCAATCGGTATGCAAATGCGATCATGACCGGATTTCACCAGTTATGAAAACGGCACACACTGACAGTTTGACTTCAATATTTCAGCTCACTAATTGGGTACGCCAGCACATGTAAAGCGATGCATTTCATACTTCGAACATGTGCAGAATCTAGCAAATTGAATAAAGTGTCAAAATAACACCATTGGTGAAGAGCTCAATTAATCTAAGATAACTATTTGTCGCAGATGTTTGTGGTTTGGAATGTATTATCAGTCATTAGAATAAATGAGAAGACATGAAGTAGGAAACAGTGTGATTTGCAACCAAAATTTGTATGAGTAGTCAAAGTATGAAAGTCTAAGTCACATTTAGTGGTTTTAAAATCATGATAAGTATGGCATATCCTGATTTGTTATGTTACGTTATGTCCTGATGTGTTACCTTTGTGCAGTGCTTGTGAAGATTGTGAAAGGACAATGTATTTTTGAACGCCACTCTGCTTCACAATCAGAACAATGTAATCATTTAGGAACATTTTAGATGGTAGTGAAAGAAATCCCATATAACGACGAATAACGACTCATGTAGAGCCAGTTTTCCCTTTATTAAATTAAACTATTAAAGTGCAAGCCCTCATATTATGACCAAATTAAATTTTTATTTCGCTGTTGGCTATTCTGTTTATGTGAAAAGACTCAGTGACGTCATTGAAAGCTTATCTGAACTTATACAAGAACACAAGCAAAAGTGATTGTTTTGTTGTCAAATTGTTTAGGCTCCGTTCACCTTTGGTTACTGTCTTATAGCTTTTTGATCAGAATTCTCTACTTTGGGATGTTTACTAAGAAGCTGAGCTAACCTGAATCTAAATAACATCAGTAGTTCACGTTATTGTTGCTTGGGCATGTAGTGACTGCCAATATTCAAATCAGCCTTGCAAATGAACAAATGAAAGATGAGCACGCAAAAAATCTGGGCTTAAAATAAGGGATGATCTGCATAAAAAGTTGGCATTAAGCTCATTATATGAAAAGATAAAAAGACTTTTCAGAGTGTTGCGTGTTCTGTTTTTAATGCCGCTGACAATCAGTGGAACAAATGGAATTGAAATCCATAATTTTCTTTCAAAGCTATACACAGTTCATTTGGATTGGCATTCGTTAGCAAAACTGAACATCCATTTCTTTAATCGTTACACTTTTACTATATTGCTAACCTCGATATAACAGAAACTATTGCCTTACTACTGCAAAATAAATGGTAGTTTTTCATTAGACTAGTCTACTCTCAGTAGTCTACTGCAATCACATTTACTGCATTACAACCAAATTCCCCTTTCAATGTCATCTGATTATTAAACATGTTTAAATGTACAGAATAAATGTTAATCACAACTTTCCTGAGACTTTGTTAAATGTTATTATTTTCTACAGGCAAGTGTACGGGGTACTCACTATCTATTCAGATATACTCTTAAATATTGTAGGCAAGTTCTCAAAGGTGAGTAGTTGTTGACTACACAAAATATTCTATTTGAATTATACTACTCTAATTACCAGTCCAAAGACATGCATGCTAGGTTAGTTGGCGTCTCCAAATTGTCATTGACTTGCGTATGCAAAACAACCCAGATGTGTAACTGGAAACAGCTGCACGCCGGTCTCAAGCCCGGATAAATGGGGAGGAGTGGAGAAAGCAATGGCAAACTACTCCACTATCCTGCCGAAATACTTCATGCATCACATCGATAAAGGACAGCAATGTGTGGAGATCGATGATCCATCAAGTGACCGAGAGTCGGCTGCGACTGTACGGTTAATCCCATTTCCACTCTATTTAATATATTGTAAATATGCAAATTGCCTTTTTTTAGAGAGGAGCGACAGAATAGCAATTTTGCTTACTGATTAGGTTAAATATACTCACAGAAACCAAATAACAAACGCTAAATGAAATATGCCCAATTTTTTGAGCAGTGTAGCTTAAAGCACTGACTAATTGAAAGTGATATTTAACCCTCGGAATGTGTTTGGATCGATTGTGGTCATGGCCACATGTACCGTTACCAAGGCACATCTTCTGGCATTGCCTTCCGCTTGGGTTGTGTATCACACATGAAGACACAATTGTGCGTGTATAATAAATGTTAGGCTGGTGAGGGAATCATCAGCGCCCCTACCCTGCCCTGCAACGGACTGGAGGCCCTTTTTTAAAGGACACAAGCAAAGTTAGTGTTTTGGCTACCATGATTATCCAGAGTTGGCTACCATGTATCAAAAGTTGGCTACCATGTATCTCTATTTGACCATATTTGCTTCAAATAGGCAAGTTTATTACTAACGTGCAATAAAATAACACCAGTCTGGGAGATCAGTAGCTCAGTTTGGCTGTGGTGGCTGCCAGTATTCAAAGTAGTTTTGCAAATGAAAAAAATGAATGAGCACGTGATAAACCTGGGGTTAAGGGCGCATAGATGTGCCCTGTGTTGGCCAGTGTGATCATTTGGAGGAATTGTAAAGGGTCTAGTGATATTTACCTACTAACTAACTAAAAAAAGCTATTTATTGTCTTTGCTTGTACCGGATTCACTTGTAAATAGCTTAAAGACAATCTTTCATTTAGGACACTCATCCTTGGTGTTTGTTTGTAAAACTAAACATCGCGATACATATTCAAGCATCTTCAAGATATCTCCAAATATCGCGATATTACACTTTTCACATCTCGCCCACCTCAACAGTAGCCTATTTTCAGCCAAGCTGGGACAGTGAGCTTTAATCAGATTTGGACAGAAACTATGTACATGTGAAACTGTTTACGCACTAGACTGTTTTGAAGTAGAAAGCGGATTATTAACATCACACACAACCTCTAACTTCGTCTGCATGTCCAGAACGTTCATGTGAATTGTGCTTCTAGAGTGTCTGCTGTTTAAACTTTATAATTCAGATCGTTCAGCAACTTCCCAAAAATGTTTACTTCCAGCTTCTGATGCTTTTGGAAGCAGAGTCGCGGATCGGGAACCCTGTCAGAGACTCATTCAAACTATGGGGTGTTAACTTTTGACCAAACTCACAACATAGTTAAAATCAACTTGAACTTACTTTTTTCTGACGGACTTCGGTGCACTTGGTGGTCTTGCTGTGGTGACAGCACATGTTTCCTTCACTCCGACTGAGAGAAAAGTAACAGCTCGACTAAAAACGCCTTGTACAAAGTGGTCAATCCGTACGAGCTCTGGAAACTGCCTAGTAATCAGCTACACGTGAGAGGCGGCAGCACACTAAACTTAAACCCGCCTTAAAACACAGTCTTACACGCTTTATGGAAAAATATCCGGCTCGGATGTACAAACAAAACCGGTAAGATGTATTGACCAACAAATCTGGTAGGAAAGTTCTTTTAAAGCTTTGTGAGATTTGAATTTTACCTTATTCACTCTAAAGATGGCGCACCAGCTATTTTGGCGAAAAGCGGTACCCCTTTTGTTCACTGAAACATAAATCCACGTATTTCTTCTACTACAGATGAGTTATAAAGAAATTAAAACAACAACGACAACAATAATACAAATAATAATAATTGTAAAAATAATAATAATAATAGACACAGGATGGTAGTATAGTCTACAGGCCTGACTGAGGTGCATATGATTTATTTCTGTCTTCATGGCCTTTTTATCTGGTTTATATTTAAGCAGCAGTGTTATAGCCTTCCTCAGCTCTCCACCATCTAGGGAACTTAAAACACTTTCATTTTTGTCAAAACCTGTCTATTTATAGTGGAGTGCTCTATCTGACATAAGAAAGCAGTTGTTGCTGTATGCAGACAGAAAAACTTTCCATGGCCTAGCAGCTGTGGAGTCTCAGTTATCAGCTGGACCTGCAACCATTGGCTGGAATAACAAAATGACAAGCTGATAAATCAACGTTTTCACTGCTATCTGTGGAAAAGAAATACTACTGCAAATCCACAAGAAACCTTTTTTTTCTCACTGGAACAAACTGAAGATTGCATTATCACACTCATAATATTAACAGAGACCTTTAACGTGAGAAGCTAATGTTTCTTTTTCCTCTAATCAAGGGACATTTTGTTTACGCTACAGACTTCATGCATCTATAAAAAAATGTCAAATGAGGGTTTATTACCTATGGGGCAGAATTAGGCCCAAAAGGATTAAACACTACATGTTTCTAATTTCAATGCGTATTCAATATTGTTAAATACTAACATTTAATTAAGTATAAGAAACACTTTACACCAGAGCAACACAATGTATATTATCTCTTAAAAATAATAGTATATCTGAGCTCCTAAACATGATATATCCTTCCCCAGAATTTAGATACGTTTCTATTTGCTAGCACAACACTAAGGCCACTTTTATGTTCGGAAAATCTTGAGATATACTTTCATGTAAAGCAAGGTAATGTAAATATTCTACTATTAAATAAATCTCATACAATATCATGAGAGAAACTGAGAGTATATTGTACTCACAGGAACAGTGCAGCTGGACGGTTTCCAGTACAGAAAGTCAGCCTTCTAAATAGACTAAGATGAAAGAAAGGCTACACTCTAAACTAGAGCTGCAACAAACAAATATTTGAATAGTCTATCTATCAATCTATTGATTATTGAAACCTATAATGAATTATTCCGATTATGAATCACTCAATTACCAAATACTCATGCGTCTTTCATAGGTTGTTTCATGCATTTGCTAACTAACAATAAAAATGAATATCTTATTTGAAAATTCACTGGTTTAGTTAACTCTTCTGGTAATATAATAGACAGATAAACCTAATAAATCATTTTTGTGTCAAAATGTAACCCAAACCAGCAAATCAGTATCTCCAGCTAAAAATGTAATTCGGCAAACAGTGGTGACAGTTTGTGTCATCAAAATCAATATCTTTTGCCACACTTTAATATTCCTTTGAATTGTTTCAGTTGAACAACTCTCTTGTTATCACAAGACATGAAAATTGGAATGACTTCCTGTAAGTATTCCTTTAAACAGTAACCCTTTGTCTAGTTCTCCTGTATGTTCTCTGAGAACTACATCCTGAAACTGCTTGTGCATGTTTGCAAACATTTGGGGAGAACTCAATACAAACATAAAATATGTTTTGTTATATTTATGTTATATGTCATGTCAATTTGAGCGCAACTATGGCCTCAATGTTAAGAGGTGTTTAAATGCTTTGCAGTGTTTTAAATATAATGTGAACAAGTCAGGTCATATTTATGCATTGTCTCAAGCAGCTTGGCCAATACCAAATTAAGCAAACATAGGGTGACAGTGGCAAGGAAAAAAACAACGTAAAAGTTGTAAGAAAGAATCCATGGGAGGACCAAGACCCAAAAAGGGACCCATCTTCCTTGGCTAGCTTAGATCTTAATTGCAATAGTTAAGTTTGTATTAATAGTAGAATTAAGTACATTATGACAGTTAAATAAAGTAATGTAATAGATACGCATAGCGGCAAATACACAGAGCTACTAAGTCACAGAGTCACAGGTTTGTTGTAAATCATAGTAAAAGAGAATATGCATTTTCAAAAGAGAAAACATCATACCCATCATACAACATGAAGTACAATGGCTTTGAACAATTGCTGACTTTCTTACCGAGATGAATCTTCTTCTCTAAGTGAGCTGACTGATTTACTCTTCAGATTTAGCCAACTAAGGTTGGATTTACAAATAATACAGCTGATAACCTTTTTTTGCAAAAAATAATTTAAGACCCCTAGTGAAAATGCTTCTAATTTGCATTGAATACGATACAGTACAATGATTTTCATAATAATTCATGAGCTCACAGTGTACCTAGCAATTTGAATAAAATGTTGAGTAAAAAGTCTCTGAAAAAAGATATTTTATTTTGAATTGCATCCCTTTTGCTGTTATGACGGCATGCACTGGAGATGGAGTGGACTCAAGTCTGTGCAAAATCTGATTATCTATGTTATCTCGGCATGATTTTACAATATTTCAAAGAAACAACCTGTGATGTTCCTGAGAATAACTACATCTCAGAAGTATGAGGCAAACAATGATATGGGCTAAACTGTGAGTCTGATCCTGAAGTTCCACTTGTATTGCTCAGTAACCGATGCAAGCTAACTAGGCTGTTACGAATGAAAGGCAGTCGTAATTGAAAGCACACTAGTTTGACATACATAGAAGTAAAGAGTCACTGGAACTAGAGCTGGTGTGAAATTTGTGTGAAATCTGATGATTCATGTTATTTCATCATGATTTCACAATATTCCAAAGAACAACTTGTGAAATTACAAAGAATTTTAGAATACTTTCATTCTAAATACTACAATACATCTAGAATACTTCAAATTGTATGAACTGTAGATCACACACACACACACACACACACCTTATGTGCCTATGTTGTGTATATACGTGTAGTATATGTATACATAAGGACGTGAAGAGAAAAGGCCATGGGAAGAAACCAACCAACAACCCAGAGTTGAAGCTGTTGTATGTGGAGTAATGGGCTAAAATTTCTACAGGCCAATGCACAGGACTGATCAAACTTCACCAGAAATGTTTATAGTTATAATAAAAAAAGCTTATTCATATTTGGCCCCCCAACTATGGAATAAACTTCCCACTTAAGTTAGAAATTCAGACACTTCAAATTTTAAGTCTAGGCTAAAGACATTCTTATTTACTCAGGCTTTTAGTTATATTTAGACTATGACACATGACTCAGGTTGGCTCTTGCCTCTTGGCTGTGTTAATTTCTGGTTCTCTCCCTTTAGTTATGCTGCTATAGTTAGTGCTGAGGGAGTTCTCATGCTGCACAAGGCATCAGTAATGAATAATAGACTCTGTGCTCCTAACACATCACTAACTACATTTTCT
>JAUZSV010127231.1:0-13670 GCA_034780495.1 Parotocinclus cesarpintoi | reverse complement strand
ATACACACACACATACAAACACACGTACATATACTGTACATACACACACACAAACACACATACGCATACATCCATACACACACACATTCATATTTACGTAAGTACATAAACACACACACACACACACACACACATACATACATACATATTTACGTAAGTACATAAACACACACACACACACACACACACACACACACACGTACATATACATACACACATACACATACATATTTACGTACGTACATAAACACATACACACACACACTCAGACTCAGACTCAGACTCAGACTCAGACACACACACACATCACTCCAAAATTGGCATTGACTTGTGTATATATATGTGTGACTGGTATTGAGATGAACTTGTGTATGGATATAACCATGTGTGTGTCACTTACATGGCCACTGATGCCGATAGTGACGTTAAAGAATCCAAATAAACAAACAAACCACTCAAACACACATACATGCTTACATACACACACACACATACACACAAACACACATTTATACAAACAAAAATACGCATACATCCATACACACATATCCTGTACATACACACACACAAACACCCACACACATACACACACACATAAATAAATAAACACACATACAAAATATACAAACACACACACACACACAAGCACAAATACATACATGCATACACACAGAAATACTGTACTGTCTTATACTGTATCTCTCAGAGAGAGAAAGAGAGAGAGAGAGAGAGAGAGAGAGGAAGGGAGAGAGATACATACACACCCATAAATACAAACACAAACAAATACATACACACACAAACACACATTCATAGACACACATACACACCTGCGCTTGTTTGAATCACTGAATCATTATTCACAAAGAAGATTCACCTCGCTCTCATTCAGTATTTGTTTTTCAGATGTTTTTGAATCAGTGAATCATTTGCTAAAGTGAATTAATACGCAGTGAGGAAACCCAATGGCAGAGTAATTATAGTACCTAATTAAAACCTGACGAATCACAATGGTTCACAGTGTTTTTACACTTGCTTGGTAAGTTTATTTTCCATTATTTCAGCCGATGTGATGGATGAGTTATGTAGTTTGATAATATCGAGTAAATAATTACATTACACAATGAACTGTTTGCTCCATGTGCACTGAACCCTGTTAAGGATAAAGTTCAAGTTCATTTGATATCGTGTTTATTTGTGCCCGAGTTTATTTGAGCTCAAGTTTAATAACCTCATCAAAATCTTGAGAGGTCACACAACTTAAAGTCTGTTTGTTTCGAGGTAAACACATGACTGAGTTTTGAGTGTAAACCCCAAACTGCCTCATGTTTGGTGCAGCTTTTGGTTTAGTTCTTGTTTTGCTGGAAGTGTTGAAAAGCTTTAGAGAGAGTGAACATGACCCACTAGATTTTGTTTGTTTTTTTAATTACACTCAATGACAAAAAAACAGTGACCCAGATTGCTACAAATTTCTGCACACAGTCCTGTCTCAGACAGATGTGTAAATAATTACAGATGTGCTCTGGTCCTTTCCACATAAACGTGTAAAAGTGCATCTCAGGGAATACTTTTAGGCAGTGTAACTCTGGGTGAGAAAAGCCTCTGTGATGATCTCAAAGACATTTTGGCCAGCTGACAGAGTCTGAAAGGGGGCGAATCATTGTACTGAGAGAAGCAGGATGGTCATTTACAGTGAAGGAATAATTATTTGATACCTTGCTGGTTTTGTAAGTTCACCCAATTACAAAGATATGATAATTTTAAGGGTGAGAGATAGAATAGCAATAGTATATCTTTTTTTTTTTAATCCCTAACCCTAACCCTCTAGAAATCAAGACTTAATACTTGGTGGTAAAACCCTTGTTGGCAAGCACAGCAGTCAGACGGGTTTTTTTGTAGTTGATGATGAGGTCACGTGTAAGGAGGAATTTTTTCCACTCCTCTTTGCAGATCATCTCTAAATTATTAAGATTTTGAGGCTGATGCTTGGCAACTCGGACCTTCAGCTCCCTCCATAAGTTTTCTATGGGATTAAGGTCTGGAGTCTGGCTAGGCCACTCCATGACCTTAATGTGCTTCTTTTTGAGTCACTCCTTTGTTGCCTTGGCTCATTGCTGTGCTGGAAGACCCAGCCACACCCCATTTTTAATGTCCTGGCAGAGGGAAGAAGGCTGTCAGGATTTTATGGTACAAGGTAAACAGTGAGGTAGTCCTGTGTCCTTAGCAGAGAAACACCCCCAAAACATAATTTTTCCACCTCCATGCTTGACAGTGGGGACGGCGTTCTTTGGGTCATAGTCAGCATTTCTTTCTCCAAACATGGCGAGTTGAGTTAATGCCAAAGAGCTCAATTTTTGTCTCGTCTGCCCACAGCACCTTCTCCTGTTCACTCTCAGAATTATCCAGGTGTTATTTGGCAAACTTTAGACGGGCCTGCACATGTGTCTTCTTGATTTGGGGGACCATGTGGGCACTGCAGGATTTTAATCCATTACGGCGCAATGTGTTACCAATGGTTTTCTTGGTGACTGTGGTCGCAGCTGCCTTAAAATCATTAACAAGTTCCCCTCATGTAGTTTTAGGCTTAGTTCTTCCATTTTCGTACAATGGCACCAACAATTATCTCCTTCTCACCCAGCATCTTACTTATTGTTTTGTAGCCCATTCTTGTGCAGGTCTATGATCTTGTCCTTGGCATCCTTAGAAAGCTCTTTGGTCTTGTCCATGTTGGAGAGGTTAGAGTCTGACTGACTGATTGAGTCTGTGGACAGGTGGATTTTATACAGGTGACAATTTAAGACACCTGTATTTAATGCAAGTAACGAGATGATTAGGAGCGTCTAACTGGTCTGTAGGAGCCAGAACTCTTAATGTTTGGTAGAAGATCAAATACTTATTTATCTCTGCAAAATGCTAATACATTTATATATTTTATACAATGTAATTTTCTGGATTTTCTTTTAAATATTCTCTCTTACTGTTAAAATAAACCTACCCTTAAAATTATAGACTGTTCATATCTTTGTCAAACTTCCAAAATCAACAAGGGATCAAATAATTATTTTCTCCTTTGTATATATATCTATTTGGAATGGATTACTTTATCAGGGGAACATCGGCAATTAAATGTTTATAGTAATAACATTTTTGCATAAGGAAGATTAATTCCTGCATGACAACATTTTGACCAGAACAATTTGCCTCTGCTCTCGTAATTTGCTTGGTACTCAGCACTTGTTAAACTTTTAAGAGCTGAGCCGCATGACAAGTTTCAGCAAAACTTTGATTCACGAATCAGTACGCAGGAATCCAGATTCCCAAGCGATTTCCCAGTGAAGGTATGTGTATTTATAAGGTATTTATTTACAGCAGTGTAGTGCACATAAGTTTCCACTAAACCTAATAAGGACAGTACTGGCAGCCAAATGAAATGTTAATCCTGTCCTCCAGAACACAGGCTGCAATTAGCATTAATTGCTGTTTGTTATTGGTTTTGCCAATTAAGTTACGTACTTATTACGCATCAGAGTATCCTTTTTATAATCGCCACTCTTTGCTCTAAAAAACACTCGCTTAACTCAGTTAATGATACATTTAACAATCTGTCAGAATGTCAATTCACTTCATGAATAAGTGCGCACCTGTACAATACAGCTCCATTAATGCATATAATGCCTTATACAGTGTAGAATTTCTGTGGGTCTAGTATGGATGAATTCTATTTATATTATTCCTTATGGGAAAAACAATCAAGTAATGCTTTATAATTGTGGATAGGGCTGGGCAATTAATCGGAAATGAATTTAGAAGCATTAACCAATTTTACTTTTTAAAACCTGTTAATACATCAATCATCTTATAACAAAGAACAATGCTGTGTTTGTTATTCGGACATATTTTGGCTTTGGAGAAGTTTTCAACGACAAACAGTAAAACCACAAATACCACAACATTTGGAGCACAATACCATTACCGCTTCCGAATATCAGGAGTATGGCTTGGAAAAAGAGTCTGACATGAGCGCCACAACCAAGCTCCTAACAAAGCAGCAACAAAAGCATTTACAAAACGCTACAGAATATGAAACGGGATTCAAGAAAATGAAAGAAATGCCTAATGCCATATTCTACTGCATCTGGAAGGATGATTTCAGTTTTTTAAAAATATTTAAAAAAAAACAAAAACAAAAACAAAAAAAGCTAATGTGTGCTGCTTTCAGATATTTTAAAATCAGAAAAAACCCACCTCAGTCTTATAATAGTTGAGCATATTCATGTACATACCTTAAGTACACTACGAGACTAAAAACAACAAAACAAAAACAAACAAACAACAAAAAACTATAGATTTCATCAAGTAAACAGCGCAATAAAAGAATATTACAATTCTATGTCTCTGACCTTCCTTTGCATGCTAGGGGATCTACAGTGAATATCAGTGGCCAAAAACTGTTTTTTTTTTGTTTTTGTTTTTTTTTCCCCCCTGGTGCGAGTCATCGGCTGCTTGTATCATGTGCATTCGGACGGGGCTAAAATTATCAGAGCACGTCTGAGCTTACAAAACAGTGGGCAAATCTGCCTGTAATTTGGAGTGGGAGAAAAATACAGACATTGCAAATACAGAGAGAAATAAAATCACAGCAGCTCCTGTAAAAGAGGAATTCACCATGACCTTATGTAATTTTAGTGCCATCCAGACTCATAATGGATAAATGAAGTGAACAAACAAGAATACATATGATTTCCATGAGTAGGACATTTGAAATAGAAAAAATGCATAAAAACTGAGTACTTAGACTAAATGCTATACATTAATTTATTCACTTTATCTGCTCAAGCCATCATAGGACACTAATACTCACATACACTAAGGCCACTTTAGCATAATCAAATAAACTAAAGCATGTCTGTGGACGAAAAACGAAGCACCCAGAGTAATCCCATGCTGACACGGGGAAGACAGGCCGCTGGGCAGATTCGGGATTGAATTCGCTGCTCTCGCACCAGAATCTTTACCACTAAATCACATTACTTCATAAATCGTCATATTTTGCATTTATAGACCCAATGATTCCAAACCACTCTGACTCCGCAGTCCACAAATGTTAAATATACTCTAAGAGACTTTTACCATGACAGGTCCTTTAAGTCTTATAAGTGGAGGCATCCATAAATAAGCAATTGTTTGTCCAGCATATATGGGGAATTTGGAGGCCAAGTCAAGACCCTGAACGCTTGATCAGGTACCTTGAAATATTTTTTGTGAGAAGGTTGGATGCACTACTCTGCTAAATGAGGTTAATGCCATTATTTAATACGTATAAATGCCAGGATGCAAGGTTTCCAAGCAGAATATTGCTTAGTGCATCAGGCAATGTTATTCACTGGCCAAACAGCTGTCTGGAAGACATTTTATGTAGTTTATGTGTAGGACTAGTCGAAGACATGCGGTGACTGGTTAAAGGTAATGCTGACTGAAAACCAACAAAGAAACGTGCCCTACTTGGAGAACCGACACCCATCAGAAAGTGAGTGAAGAAGCAAAGATCACAAAAGAGCCAAAAGAGAGAAAATGGAACAGAGGGGAAAAAATGGGGGAGAGCGTATATCACAGACATATGGAGGGGAAAAAAGAGTGTGAAAGCGACAGAGAGACCAGTATGATTAGGAGCTAATAAGTGTGAAAGATTTGAGATGCATGGGACCGAGTGGGAGATGCGGCTCAGTTCTAACGGAGGAGAGGGTAATCCCTCTTTGAAGCTGACACTACTTACTTCTGCTTTGATGTTTACCCCCTTTCTGCATTCCTCCCATTTCCCTCTCACATCTAGCATGGAATGGCTTGCTAAAGAAATGCATCAAGTGTTCATCTCCTTAAAAATGACACACACAGACTTAGGCAAAAGTTTGAACACCCCTGGCCAAACTGTATGTTTTAAAAAAGAAGTTAACCCAAACTCTGAGGGGGAAAGACATTTAAATTGACACTGACAAGTTTTATTGTTTAGTATGTAAACTGTGCTACCTAACTGGTTGAGTCAAGAGTTGAAAACATTTTGAAATTTGTATGGCTGCCCTCCCCAAATCGTTTGTACATTGGACCGGATTGCATCAAACAAAAACAGTACAGTAAGTTTTCATGTTATGTTTATCCTGATTTGAAATGTTTTTTCCTGTCCCAAAACATGACCCAATGTTTTAGTAGTAAATGATTCAGAGGAGGCAATTTTCAGAATAACTCGAAAGACCTATCAAATTTGTTTTTTTTTTCAGTGTAAACACACTGTGTACTTAAGTTTGTTAGTCTTATTTTCCAAATTTCACATTCACAAAAAACACTGTGTCAGTTGTTCTAATTCTTATATTTTAATATAAAATCTAAATCTTTCAGCTTCCCTTCAACAGAAGTCCAAAAAGAATTGGAAAAAAAAAATACAATTACAAAATTACAAACAAACATTACACACAATTTTAAGTATTTTCGGAATACATATTTTTACATACATATTTACATGCACGTATGCGCACTAATGCGGAACAAAAGTATATTTTCTATGTCTATTTTCTTCTTTTCCTTCATAAATTTACTTTTTCAGATTTACAATAGGACTATTTAATACTAAGCAGAAGTTTGTGGTTTCTTGCGCACTAAAACTGATTATAAGAAATTAGTATGTTTAAAAACTACAATTTACAAGATCGTACTATTTAACAAACAACAAAACTTCAGCTCAGTTGTTTTTCTGCTCTCTGATGCTTGTTGGTGTTCTGAGTGAGTGTTCTGTAATCTACTGCTATTTAACTCCATCAAAAGCCCTAACTAGCCATGTATAATAATTTTCTTAGAGCTTCTACCTTTCTTACATTGTTCTCATTGTATTAAAAATACAGATAAAATGCACTAGCAGTTAAATTCAATTTAATTTTATTTATATAGCGCTTTTCACAACGGTGCATTGTCTCAAAGCAGCTTTACATTATTGGCCAATCCCAAAATTAGCAAGCCTAGGGCGACAGTGACAAGGAAAAACTCCCTGAAAGTAGTAGGAAGAAACCTTGGGATGACCAAGACAAGACCATGGGTGGCCTAGATGTTAATTAAATAAATACGTATTTTAATAAAAAAGTATATTAAATTATAGCAAAATTAGGTAAATAATTTAAATCAATACAATTTAAATTAATAATACAATAAATAAACAAAATTATAAAACAAAATCTTCTCATTCTACATAATCTGTTATGTCAGCAAAAGCATGCCAGTCTTTTACCCGGACGAGCAGCCATGTTCTTTCTGGAGAGCAGTGGCTTTCTCCTTGCAACTCTGCCATTTACACCATTGTTGTTCAGTGTTCTCCTGATGGTGGACTCATGAACATTAACATCAACCAATGTGATAGAGGCCTTCAGTTGCTTAGAAGCTACCCTGGGGCCCTTTGTGACGTCGCCAACTATTATACGCCTTAATCTTGGAGTGATCTTTGTTGGTCGACCACTCCTGGGAAGGGGAACCATGGTCTTGAATTTCCTCCATTTGTACACAATCTGTCTGACTGTGGATTGGTCGAGTCCAATCTCTTTAGAAATGGTTTTGTGACCTTTTCCAGCCTGATGATCTTCAACAACTCTTTTCTGAGGTCCTTAGAAATCTCCTTTGTTCGTGCCATGATGCAGCCACAAACGTGCTTGGAAGAGAGCAGATTTTGATAGATCCCTGTTCTTCAAATAGAATAATTTCAAAACTCACAAACATGTAATATTGGATCATTTTCCTCAATAAATAAATGACCAAATCTTTTTGTCTCGTGTGTTTATTTTAAAGACTTAGGACTTTCTCAGCCAAACTTTTTAAAACAAAACATTTTGGCCAAAATTTTTGTGGACCCTTGTGAATTTTCTACGTATACATGGCTACACGTGACCTCAAACATCATCGGATTTTTCCCACAAGTTCTAGAGGTACATAAACAGAACCCATTTAAACACGAGACACAAATATTATGCTCATCTACTATGAAAGCTACATGTTACATGTATGCAAGTGCTAAATTAGCAGTATGTGAACACTTTATATCGTATTTTATTTTATTTTATTCAAAGAACAGTCTGATCATCACACAGGTTTGGTGAAGTGTATCATGGCACAGACAAGAGATTTCCGACGACTTTGGAAGAAGAGTTGATTAACAGGCTAGAAAAGGTTTCAAAAACATATCAAGAGAATTTCTACCCTACCAGTAAACAGTCAGACAAACTGCACAAATGGAGGGAATTCCTAGTCATCGTAATCCTCCCCAGGAGTGACTGCCAAAGATCACTCCAAGAGCAAGGTGTCGATAGTCTGCAGGCTCCGAGGGAAACTTTGGATAATAATTATAAGCACCTCTCTCACAGGCTAAAGATCAAGATCATGATAAGGCTACTGGAAATGTTTTGTGGATGAATAGGATACAAACAGCACTTTTGGGGGTTAAATTGGTAGCTTTATAACTGGAGAAAGAAAAACACTGCATTCCAGCATAAGACATTATCTCAGCTGTGAAACATGGTGGTGGTAGTATCACCTATACCTTTATACCAAGTATACCTTTATGGCTCTATATGCGGCAGGACGATTTATGATGGTATTCTAAATTCTTAAGGAAAAGGTCAGGGCATATGTTCATTATCTGAATCACAAGGGAAAGAAGGTCATATTGCAAGACAACAACCCTGAACACACATGCTGTTCTACCAAATAAGAAGAAGAAGAATGACTGAACAGTTTGTGTAAATAAATCCATCACCATCCCAGAGGGGAAGCTATTCTATACGACATGTCCTTTAAAGTTTAGGGAAATTACCAAGAATGAGTCTTTTTCATACAGAAAAATTAATGAAACATGTACGTCGACTCAAGTTTTGGGTATATAATAATAGAAGGCCATATAATAGTATATAAATTACATTTAGGTTTGGTGGGTGGCACCATGGTCTCACAGAAAGAAGATCCTGGGTCCTTTCTGTGTGGAGTCCATGTGTCCTCCCCATGTCTGCATAGGTTTACTCCGGGTACTCGCAGTTGTGTGTTCAGTGTCTCTAAAGTGGCCCTTAGTGTGTGTGCCCTACGACAGCTTGGCACCCCGTCTAGGGTTGTTCCTGCCCTTGTGCCCAGAGTTGCCATTTGGGCATTGGCTGGCCCCCGTGTGGATTAAGTGGGCAATAATGGATGGATGGATAATATATATAAGTATATTTATAATAATAATAATAATAATAATAATAATAATAATAAGTCCTGGGTATGAGAACGATTAAAATGCAGAATATGACAACATGCGTTCTTGCTAATAAAGTGTTTATATGCAGAAAAGGTCTTCACTAGCTTGTGAAATCAAATTCATTTGCATTTTAAAGACGGAGCTTTGATTACAGGTTTCATTATCAGAGTACCTGCTCAGGTGATAAATGAATTTTGGCCCAAGATGTCACTCAGTAATGAGCTCAGCACTCGGAACAAACCCAAATCTCTAACCTCAATTTGAGATAGAATTTTAATCCATTCAAACAGGACGTGACACACTGTAGTCTAAAAAGATTCCCATTTTGCTCGGTCTCTCGTTCTGCCTCTCACCCTGGTCTGCTGAGTTTGTTTCTATGAGACTGGACTGGGTTTGTACAGAGGTGAAATAGAGACCCTAAAAACTCTGAGCTAATTCGCTTCTTCTGGACATACTGTAAACGTGGTAAGATGTGAGTACATGGGTAACCATCACATCCTTGTGTGCATTCAATACAGCTAATCTCGGAAGGCTTTCACCACATTTAGGATCATGACTGCTGGGATTTACTTTTAACACACAGGGTACAAACTTATTCATAAAACTGCAAGGAAAGGATACATAAAAATGGACCTTCCTGAAAACGTTCAGAGAACTCCCAAGTAGAATGTGCGTATGTATACGAATACCAGTCGTTTGCACGTTTCGTTATCATTACTTTAACATAATACAAATCTACAAATAAATTATGTCCTAACAATGAAGGACTGAGAAACACAGCAAAAATCCTCTGAAATGTCTGTAAAAAAACAAACAAAAAACTATTCTAATGTGGAAACCCATGTTTTATTGAGTGCATCTAAATCAATTTCATCTGTTGTGAACTTCGGCCCATCCTTGCTTGTGAACGACTGATGCTCCCCTTATATACCCAATATATATGGCACTCACCTGTTTACAATTAACCTGTTCACCTGTGGAATATTAAATATAAGCAGGTGTTTTGCAAAAAAAAACACCCAATAAAGTTTATTATTAAATATCTTTGTTTTCATTTGAATATGGATTAAATGCCAGCATTAAATGGGTGCGTCGGGGGGGTGGGCCTGACAGGGGTTGGAGGGTGTTAAGGGGTCAGCCTGTCAGTTCTCAGACCGGACTCAGATATGCACACTGTATCAAATAGGTCTGCATGGCTGTCGTTCCAGAAGGAAAACTTATTTGGTGTTAAGCATGTGTGGTGGCAACCAAGTGACGAGTATAGAGACAAATGTGTCTTCCTTATAGTTAAGCATGGTGCTGGGAATATCATGGTTTGGGGCTGCATGAGACCCACCAACAGTTCATGACCCATGATTGTCTGTGTATGTCCCCGTGACATACCGAAGTAGAGCATGATCCCGTTGATGTGCACCTTAGCAACATCACAAACTTCTTTCTTTAGTTACGCAACACGCAAAATTCACTGCAGAGGCAAAAGCTTTCTCATACATGCCAGAGTTGGGGGTCATAGTCAAACAGATTTATAGTGATCTGGGATTTGGGTTGTTGTCTTCTTGCCTTCTTACTGTGACCACTCAGGTTTGTTGATTGCTGGGGAGGTGGGTTGCTGATGTCTCACGTGATCCCTCTCAGCTGTGTTAGCTTTTGGTGCTCCTATTTCTTGCTAGGCTGCTATAGTTAATGCTGTCGGAGTTTCAGGCTGCACATGGCATCAGTGATTGTTTATAGACTCTTTCTTAATCAATAAATAACTACATTTGATCTTTTCTCTCTGATATTGGATTCCAGTACAGATTCCAGCCCCACACACTAACATGTTCCTTCACTTCGGTATCACTGTACTGGTTTTAGTGAGAAACTAGTTTATTGAACAGTGGACATATCTGCACCTTCTGCTCCCACTATTAGTGTGCTATCTGCACTGTTTTTTAGTATTTATTGTTTATTGTTATGTATAGTGTTAATTGTTCCTGTATTTATTGTTCATTGTTCTGTATTGCACATGCTGCACACGTGCACTTTGTGTTGTGAAGTTTACTGTTTTATGTAGCACCTTGGTCCCGGAGGAATGCAGTTTTGTTTCACTGTATACTGTACACCGCTGTATATGGTTGAAATGACAATAAAACCACTTATACTTGAACTTGAACCATGCCCAGGCCACATCAGAGGGCAGTAACTCTCTCCATCCTTTGATTTGCAAGGGACGATTTGCCTCGAAGAACTTTCCTGCTGTGTATTGGACTAAATTATTGCCAATAAGCATATTTGTTATGCTATTATGTGTTATTTACTTGGTATTAATATTACTAGACTCTTACAATTAACATCTACGCCAGCCAAGGACAATGGGTCCCTTTTTACGTCTTAGTCCTCCCAAGGTTTGAAACATGTTTCTCTCTACTGTCACCTTAAGGCGTGCTCAATTGGGATTGGCCTTATATATAATATACTGCTCACAAAAATTAGCTCATAATAATTATATAATTTCATTATTGTTGTGAGCAGTGTAATAACGGCCAAACCCAATTTTATATACATAATATAAAGCTTTGCATTGATACAATGTTCCATTGTAAAACATATATAAATACATCTAACTTGACTTGACTTGACAAAGCAGCTATACAGAGGGTTGAGTCCGAGCCTCTTTTGAGTCAGACAGTGGTAAGTGTGGCAAGGAAAAACTCCCTCAGATGAGAGAAAGAAACATGGGGAGGAACCAAACTCAAAAGGGGAACCCATTCAATTGTTTCTTTGATGTACATTGTTTTTAAACATTTTAATATTTTTTTAAGCATTTGTTAATAAACTAAAGATATTCTGGATATCTTTGTTCCTCAATGACTCAGCATATTGTGGATACTATCCACAGTTTTTAAATCATCAAATAAAATGAAGTCTATTCATTATGTCTGCATAAAGAATAATAAATTGAATGAAAGTCATAGTAAATGTAAGCAACACTGCATTTTTATTGAATGTTTTTACCATTTGGGGTTGTATATTACTATATTGCATTGCGTCAGTGTGGGAATTATGCAGTAGTTATCTCCTGTGACCCAATTCTGTTCACCTGTGTACTCTTGTTATGACTTACTAGCCAAGCATCACCATATGTTTGTCAAACGCATTTAACTGTGGCACAGGTGCCAAGGCAGACAACGTATATTTGCTACACTGTTGGGATGTTGCTATCATTGTACGTGCCTGGATATTCTACAGTCAAGCTGAAGATGTTATGCAGCTGTTGTGGCTGTCCACTTGAAATCCCCAGCTGGAAAGCACACACTTTGATCATAATGCACATGCACACACACCTGTACAACTGTCAGCATGCTGTGGTTTCAGTTAACAGCATACCACATTTCATGACACTGCAACAAAAAACAGAACTGGTAAAAACTGTGTGCTTTTCCCTGCTGTGTATGCAGAGTCACCAAAATCACACACAAAATCAAACCCAGCTATGTCCTCTTACATTAAATTAGTGATGCACTGAAATTCTTGATGGAAACCGATACCAAAATTTTGAACAATCTTAACTGAAAACTGAAACCGAAAGATTTGTTTTTAAATTTGCATTTTTGTTTGTGTTTTTTCCTGTTCACTTGCATGCCTGAGACCCAGTGTTGAACTACTGGCAGTCCTATTCGAATACATTTTTTATTTCCTCTCTCTACTCTAAACATATTGCTAAAAGTCATTTGGGTCCACTACCCTGAAACCCGATTTTGTAATTAAAGCAGTATACATTTTAATTTAACATGATGTCATCTGTAATCTGATTATATAGGTTTGTATTAGGTTGGAGATTCAAACATTGATCTGCATTTATTCTTTGCATTGATTCCTTGACTAACTACAGATTTATGTTCCTACAGTATGTCTCTCAACAACGGTTTCAAGCACTTCTTAAAAAGCACATACTTTTACTTGCCATAAAATTCAGAACTTGTGGGCCGCATTCACAATTATTGGATATAATTCTTGCTACAGTAGATGTGTTAAACATTGTGGGTTAAAGTGGGAAAAACAGCAACCAATATTCAAACCGTGTAATGTGCCATAAAACAAATTGGCCGTTAAAATATTTTTTGTGTCAATTTAACTATATCAAATGGTTTTGATCACATTACTGCTTGTTTAAATTATAAACCTGGCCCTATCTTATGAGTAACATTTTGACATGCTTTTAACTTCACACTTTCTCACTCTTACCTCAAGTAATTTAAATTACAACTTCTCACTTAGTTGCTAATTTTAAGGATACATTTGTAGACATCCAGAGTAATGTACAGTGCATCTGGAAAGTATTCACAACGCTTTACTTTTTCCACATTTTGTTACGTTACAGCCTTATTCCAAATTGTATTTAATTAATCTCTTTCCTCAAAATTCTACACAA
>JAUZSV010127230.1:0-21576 GCA_034780495.1 Parotocinclus cesarpintoi | reverse complement strand
TGTGTGTGTGTGTGTGTGTGTGTGTGTGTGTGTGTGTGTGTGTGTGTGTGTGTGTGTGTGTGTGTGTGTGTTGAATTATAATACAGTAATACAGTGAATGCATGTGCTGAAGCTTATATTGTGTATGACTAGGGAGGGTCTATCACAATTACAGAGCTCGTCAAAAGAGCTTTCACTTTGCACTTATCCTCATTTTCATTGGTGAACTCATTTTCTCTTCTGAAAAATATAGTGTCTAATTTTGACACGAATATTTTATTTTTAGATGAAAAGTAAGATATCTAGGACATCATCCCAATTTCGAACCTGATATCATGTCAAGCTATGCATGATAGTACTGACAGTATAAGATTCATAGATGAATCAGATTTATTAAGTTTATTAAGCAGAGCTCTTAATGATACTTACATATCAGATCTATTGAGCAAACGTTTTTTAAAATAACTTGGTTATTTTCTCATTCTGAATTTATTATAATGGGTTAATGGTTTGTAAAGTAGGCTGAAGGGTACCATATACTGAATACTGAAGGATCTGTAACACCATATGTTTACAGAAGAAGTAGTGGGTTTATCAGAACTTGCTAACAAAGATGGGACAAAGGTCAGGCCTTACCTTTTTACATTATTTAATGTATTTAAATTGCTATTATTTACTTTATTATTAATTTTACTATTAATACCAACTTTACTATTTTCCTTAACTTACACTAGACAACTAGATAAACTAGATAGGTCACTCCCTTTTTGAGTCTTGATCTTCCCAAGGTTTCTAACTTCTACATTCAGGGAGTTTTTCCTAGGCTTGCTCAGTTTGGGGTTGACCTGTCAAGATAATATAATACTGTAAAGCTGCTTTGAGACAATGTACCATTGTAAAAAGTGCTGTATAAATATATTCGACTTTAACTTTGACCTTCAATATAGTACAATTATGGTGTGGCTAATGCTTAGTTTATAATGTTTAATTTCACACATACATGGATAGTTATCAAACAGTATCCCCTGTCCTGAGTTAGGCTTCAGTGCTTTACTTTTTTGTTGGCACAAAGCAAGTTTAGGATCCAGTTTATAATTTTTCATGGTCAATATATTTTTATGTTTACCTGAACACTACAGATATGCTTTTACAGAAAATCCCTTTAACCCTGTGGCTTATTTGTGTTTGTATACAAATATTAGATATTAGATATTAATCTCACCCATTAGGATTACATAATAAAAATGATTGGTGCTAATAGTAATCATTTTCTTAATCTGTTGTATACTCATTTCAAGCCAGACAGGCGATCAGTGAGAGCAATGAATACACGTCAGGTCTCTTTTAAAGAAAACAACGTAAACAGCGATGTGTTTACATTTACAGTATTTAGCAGATGCCCTTATCCAAAACGACTTAGAAAAGTGCTTTAAGACATCAGTAACATAATCCATTCCTAATAATCAGGAATCTAAACAAGCTTACACTTCTGAAACAGTAAAGGTAGGTTGTGTGTTGTTGTTTTTTTTTGTTTTTGTTTGTTTTTATAGATAGAATGACAGGGGTGGGGGGGTTATTTGAGGTAAGTGTGGAATAGTTCTGCTTTGCCAGAGTAAAATGATCTACAGTTTTGACTTTCTGTACCCCATTTCCTATGTAATGGTTTGCATTATTATAATCCTGAGGGTCAGCCTAGGTGTTTGATGCATGTCAAATTAATGCACTGGGACAGTGCTGGTGTTGTTACATTATTGTCTATATGCAGGGCTCAAGTCCTTGGGGCTTTTGAGCAAGGCCCTAATCCCTCAGTTGCTTTGACTTTACCTTGTAAGATGAAATAAAAGCTAAACTTGCCAGTATGAAAAGTTGAGGTCTGGTGTTGAAGTGCCCTCTATGTAGTTTATAGTTCTATAATTAATTGAGATGTGGTTTATTTCAAACATATAGAGTGCAAAATTAATTAATGATTAATTTTACTGATAACTGAGCTTTTGTTTGTGAACAGTTTACTAGTAATGTTTTTTTTAATCTTTTGGTCCTCAGATTAATCAGTAACTGATCATTTCTCCTCACATTCCGAATAAATGTTTATATTTTTCAAGTATAAATACCTGTAATTATTAAATCAAACTATTATCAGATTTTTTTTTTCATTATGGCATTTGTCAATTGCTAAGCAGACAGAAATATTGTCAGGTAAGTTATTGTGTCTTTTATACATGGAAGCTGCCATAGCCAAAGTCCTTCTGCTTCAAAAGGCCTGGACACATTATAGCACTGCACAGGATCTCATATTCATGAAATCATTAGGTGATCAGGCTGAAGCACCTTTGTTTTTGGGTTGGTATGGTGGCTGTCTGTAGGGGCACAGTACAGACGCACAGGCAGTAAAATGGAGCTCCCGCATTGCTCGTCTGGTATTGGCAATGAGAGGAGGCTTGAAAGGTCTGGGTGAATGTGGGGTTTGTACTTGAACATGGGGGTTTGGGGGTTCGTCTTTGGGGGATGGGGGTGCACAGCAAGGTCTGTCTGTCTCGGACAGAAGGAAACCCATTAAACAGTGCCTGAACCCAAGTCTGGATGCGCGTTTGCACTCGGGCGGGGTTGAGAGGGAAAGAATGGTGTCTGGCTTGGAGTATATGTCTATGTGAGCAATCAATTTGCATATCTAGCCTACCCTGAAAACACGTTGTTCTGCCTGAACAGATGCGAAGGCACGCCAACGGGACCCCCTCCACGTCTCAAATAATACAGCCAATGAATAAACGCAATATATCATGCCAGTATCAATAGGGGAATTTAGGGGTCCTTCATAGAGCAGCATGGAAAGATTGGACTTCTCATTTGCCCAGTGGTTAAACAGGGTGGTGCTACCACGGCAATGCCACTGCCTCTGATCTCTGCACAATAACTGACAGCAAAGATCTACTGGCAGCCAATCATGTATCATCAGGAACAGGAAGTCAAGCAGCAGAGAAACAGGTTGACCCTTTACATGCTGTGAGAGATGTTAAGACATGGTGAGCATTTGGATAAGAAAGCACAGAAGCACCGAAAAATATCAAGGCACAGAAACGATCTGTTATTTCTACCACTGCTTATAGATATATATCTGTAAGTATTTAGTACCAGAAGTATCAAAATTGTTTCTTTTTAGTGGATTTAGTGGGTGAATTCTCTACATTTACGCTTATATATGTGATGTGTTTGTATTTACAACTTCTGAGTCTACATCCCAGGTTGAAGGTGCAGCATAACAATTGGGTGGCGCAGTTGTGGAACCTAGTAGTAGACTAGGATGAATCAGGTTAAAATGAGATGCTTTGCTTTAAAATAATTGCATTTAGTGAAATAATTTTGCTGGATGAGTCATTCTTACTCCCAAAAGGAACCACATTGTAACTGTAATTTGTATCCCACACAATGCAAACATACTGTCCTTGGTGCTCCATCCAGTTTGGGCATTAGAATATGCACTATGTTTACGTGTAGACTAAAAGTTTTTTGAAAAAGCCTTGATAGTAACGCATCAGTGTCCTACTAGTTTGTGACCTGATATAATATATAATAAATTCTGGTGCACCACAACAATAACGCTACAATTATACAAAATGTAAGCACATAAACTATATATTGTAACTGTATGTTTTGAGAGCATGCCTGGCACATGAGATAACATGCCAATATAAATATCTAATACAATGTGTGAGTGAATGAGTGTGTGTGTGTGGCTGGGGGTAGGGGTGGGGGGTTTGTTAAGAGTGGTAAATGCATTCTGTTGCTTAGAAGCTTAGCTTGTCTAAGATGGCTTGAAATGCTATCTAAGAAAAACTGTTTAGCGTTAAAACAAACAAAAGTAAACAAATGTGATGGACTTGACAAGAATAAACATTTCAAATGTTGTTTGGAATTAAATATCTTTCCTTCAGAAAAACTGAATTCCTTTTCTTAAAAAAAGATTTACATTAGATTTGTCGTAGATCGGGTTGTAAAATACAGATGTCTAAACATTTCATGGTCTAATCCTTTGCTGCTCTTAATTGTAGACATAAAGCAGTCATGTTGGTGTTGAGAATATTAATCTTGTGCTGGGGGCTGGTAGACCAACAGCCCAGACAATAGCAGTCTGGAGAACTCCAAACATAAATATTAAGTCCTAAAACATTCTTTTAGGGCGCTTTGAGGGGGGGGGGGGTCTCGGGCCGTGGGAACGCACTGGAAGTGCACGGGGCTGCCTACAGACCCAAAAGCCTCCACGGCAGGTGAAAAGGGACCCCGGGGGTCAAGGTCAAGGGGTTGTGGGGGTTCTCATGAGCACGGCTGACCCAGCCCTGTCTGTCTGGAACCAAATGTAAATGAAGCTATTGAATAATCAGTCTGAGGCTCTATTTGCTTAAGTTCACACTTCTTTTATAAAGCTCCTATCAGACAGAGCACCGGACTAGAGGGCCCCCCCCCTCCCCGGAAGGCACATTCCTTGCCTGGATCTTCACAGGGCAGGGCAATGTAAAGAAGCAGACGTTTGCTTAGTCGTATTCTCACCGAGCAAACATTTCCCACATTTGCCATCACCATAATTCATCGGCGGGCCTCCCTCTGTGTCTGCCTTCTCACAGCAACCGCCTGATCGACACCCTGTCTGTTGTGCGGCTGGCACAAAGTTCTGCGCCCTTTGTACTGCCATTATTCACACTAATGACATCACCTTAAATCAGATGCAGATAAAGCCGGAGAAGGAAGCTATATAAAGAAAAGACACTGTGTTTGGAGTGATTTTTGTATCACCCTGTGGTCTGATATTGTGAATTATATATATATATATATATATATATAGATATTGGGTTTATTCCTCCATTTTAAACTGTGTCTCTCAACAACTTATGGACAGCCCTTATCTATTGAATGAGATATGAAAGTATCAAAAACAAGCCATGAAAGCCAAAACAAGGTTATTTTTCCTCATCCCAAAGACCCTGACTTTCTCACCTTTTCAGTATCATTAAGCCTAGTCTTAAGTGTAATAATTGGGTGAATATTTAACTATTTTTAGACTAAAGTATGAGACGGTGGCTACAATATATTTACCTGTACTAAAAAAGGAATAGAAAACAAACAAACAAATAGAAGGAAAAAAGAAGGAAAAACTGCAGCTTCCCCACTGGGTGTTTATTTTTGGACTATGGCGGCTTTACAATTAAGGGACTGGACTATGGATCAGAAGCTCCAAGGTTAAAATCCCACCTCTCCCAAGCTGCCACCGTTGAGTCCACAAGCAAGGTCCTGAACAGTTGGATTGGAAGATTGTATTAGTTGTAAGTCTAGATAAGGATGTTTGCTAAATGAGTAAATTGAATAAATATATAAAAGCTCAGTTTAATAGAAAACTAAAAGCAGTTGTTGGGGTGCTCAGTAAAAGAGTCTCACAATTAATCATCAATTAATGAATCAATTCCCAAGCAATCCTAAAAAAGTTCAGAGACCCACTGGAGGATTATTTGGAAAGGTGACCAAACGTTTGCCAATTCAATGGTTTCAAACATGCGCATTGTGTCATGTTTGTTGTCATATGACATGAGAATCTACAGTGACAGTTTATTAAACTAAAGAATGCTCATGCTAACTCTTCTTCTTTACGTTATTACATTTATTATTTTATATGGTTTTATATTCTCTATTTTAATACATTATCCAAAATATTGTATTTCTTTAATGTATTATTCTCTAAATTCTCTAATTTTATTCTATTTATTGCATTTTCTTGAAATGTTCTCTTGAAACGTATCAATTATGTAATTACTTTAATTTGTGCATTGTTGTACATACACTGCTCACAAAAATGAGGTGATATTTCATTATGGGATATTTCATTTTGAAATAAGAATTGGATGGCTTTTGAATCTTTATCCTCCAACCCTTATTATTTTTTTTCCTTGCCACTGGCACTGTAAGCTTGCTCACGTATGGCTGTGGACAATGCACTGTTGTAAAAAAAAGTGCTATAGAAATAAATTAGATTTTAACATAAGACTGTAACAATGCATGAGTGGAAAAAAGCATGAGTGACCTTTTAGTGCAGTTTATATTTTCAACAGGTTATCTGTTTAGGACAAAGCCTGCTGTCGTTTGAACAAAAGATTTTCCCGCACTGAATCTCAAGGCCTTTAAGGGTTATGCTACCATGTAGCTTCTATCAGCACTACTTTCTTGTCTTAAAAGGGTTATTTCCTTGCTACCAGCTCCAGTATGTGGGGAGTCTTAATCAAATCTGTATATTGTCTGAGTTAAATATACTAATGTTTACCATTAACTCATTAGTACAGGTTAAGAGAACGCTGTCATATTTACACCATTTCACAGGTCGCATTAACACCTTTTCATTTAGCAAACTAGGCCAAACATAGGTCAAATGACCTATGAAAGGTATGAGGGCTGTTCTGTCCTTTTTTCAGCCTGATCAACTGTGTCATAAATTAGTGCCTGTGGCCGTACACTACTCTTGCATGTAACTACATATGAGGTGAAAAGATTAGGTTAAAACTTTATAACAAAGCGTTCCTGCCAGCGACATAGCAAACTAGACTAGGTGCATCAAGCTATTAAAATACGAGAATACCCTTTGCTGACTTGGTGTAAGGCTGCATGGCTTCCATTACCCCTGTAAGAGGAAAGGCCATTACCTCGCCTTGCTCCGGCTAAGGAAGGACGGCCATGAATGGGGCGAGAGATTTGCTCGAACTCCCTGGCTTGGATTCCTTTATACCCGACGCTTTAAGCTTCATTTACCCAGCAAAAAAGATCCCTTCCCCACCAACACTGGCTGAATAGACCCGTTCCTCCACCAAACCCCCTTTCTTTGCTTTTACCCCGCTCTCCCGCCCTCTGGCCCTCTCTCTCGGTAGGTTTAATCGTCTCAGCTCCGGGTGAAATCAAGCTTAGTAATGCCACTTTTGTGCACCTCTCACTCGGTCCCCCTCCTCACACTTCTCCAGCTTCTTCTCCTTTTTTTCCCACCCACTGCTTAAAACCTTATCGCCATGTCAACAAAATGTCCGCTCGGCTGGGGCGCCACAGAAGCTGGCACGGTTTAACCTCCTACCGTCAGTCACTCAATCTGTCTGTCTGCCGTTTTCTTTCTCTCCATTTCTAACGCTGTGCTACAACCTTCAGATGCAGCCAGAAATATTGGCAACCCTGCAGCGTTTTCAGATAATTCCCCAAATCTTCAAGAAACTTGTTGATTTTAAATGCGTTGGTATTCACTTGTGTATGTCCTGTGTTTGCACTGAAACAAACACAAAGAACTCAGTAAATTGTCTGGACAAGGCTGCTGGCATCTTTTATGAGTTATCTGGGATAATTTTAAGAACATGAAGCTCCTTTAATTTGTATTAAACACAACTCTGTTACAGATAAACAGACAAATCATGAGAACCATTCTAAATAGTGAAAATCTGAGTCAGCCCTTGTGTTGCATGTGGAAAGAAATGTTTGAGGATCTGAAAAAAGAGCTGTATAAAGTCTTGTTAACAAGAGATGTTAACGGTGGTGTGTTCACAGTACTAAGCATCATTGAATTATTCGGCTCATGGCACTGTAGGTAACCACTATAGACAGGGGCAGAAGTCACACAGTATTCAATGTATTTTCTGGTTATTATTTGTTTAGCTTTGTGCTCACTGTATTTTGTAGTTCTATAACTACAACTTGTAGTTCATATTTAGATTTAGTACTCTTTATTCAGCTCTGTAATGGTCAGGACCACCACAGGACCAGCACAGATCAGGTACCATTTGATTGGTGGATCACTGATGTGGTAGTGTGTTAGTGAGTTTTGAGCTGGTACGACTGGATCAGACACAGCAGCGCTGCTGGAGTTTTTAAACGCTGTTTACTCACTGTCCAGTTAGAGACAGTAGCTTATATGTTGCTGCCCAGTTTGAGTTAGGCATCCTCTAATCATTCAACAGTGCTCACAGGATGCTGGTGGCTACTGGTGGCTGCACAACACACAACACACCACACCACCACCACTTGATATGGAAAACTATCATATTGATGTTAAGTGAAAAGGTGTCACATTAACACCTTTTCACTTAACAAACCAACAAAATATGTAAAGTCTGATGAAATTACAAATGAAAGGTAGTATGTTCTTTTCTCAGCATGGTAATTAATAAGGTTAAAACATGGTGATGATCCACCAGCAAATAGTACCTGATCTGTGATGGAGCTGACCATTAAAGAACAGAGTAATGGGGACTAAAATTCAAATAGAAAAACAGTTGGTCTACACGCTGGAAGTTAGAGTAAGCAGGGTATACAGTGACAAATATGATGCCCTAAGACTTTTGGACAGTAGCTACTGTACAGAAGCCAAATTAATTCTGGGATAATGCCTTTCTGAACAGAAATATGGTGATAATTCAAGAATAATTCAGACATGGAGTAGCATTACACTCACCTCAGATCTATTGCAGATCAGAACAAGTTTTCTTCACCCTACATTTGACTCTTGTCTATCTTCTCAACACTGACCAGTTTGCCAGTCCTAGCAGATAAAATGCGTTACCATGACATAATGTCACTTTGTAGAGTGCCCAGGATATAGACCTGTTTGCAGCATTTTCCTAGTCACTGATTTTTAATGAGTGGCCACATCTAATCAGAACCACAGTTGTTAAATAATCTTTCTATTTCATAATAATTTATGTAATGGTTATCTAAAGAATATTTAAGCCCCTCGACTCTGTCATACATGTACACATCTTTTGTTGTAAGTGCTTAAGGAACTTCACTATGGACCAGAAGGTTCCAGGGTCAATCCCACCTGTGCCATGCTGCCACTGTTGGGTCAGATTGTATCAACTGTAAATCACTCTGGGCTCTTGGTCTGATCTGCTAAATGCTATAGATGTAATTGTTAACTTTACTGGAATCTGTTTTAAACATTGCAATTCATACAAATACCTGCAACTTTTAACAAAATTAACTTTACAGGGGAATTATCATATCAAAATCACAAGTGATTTGCTGATATATATAAATGGCTAAAATTAGTTTAGATTAGTGTGTGTGTGTGTGTGTGTGTATGTATATGTATGTATGTGTATATATATATATATATAGCTATGAATTCATGCCCAGTTGAGTGTTATTTTCCCTATAAAGAATGCAGTCCATGTTCAAAGCATATCTAGCATTTTAACTGCTAGTCTTCATTGCTCTTGGGTGTGCTTAGCTAAAGAACTTTGCTGGCTCATCCTCTATTATTTTTGGAAGCAGAGGGCAGCTGGGTGAGGAACACTGCATCCACACCACCTGCCTTTTCTCTTACCTATAGGGACAGCGATAGAGATCCCTAATTTTGGTGAAACAAGGGCACACGAGCAAACTTCCGTACTAATCATTTATGTAAGCCTCACAGTGTTTAACAGATTAGCTAAATCTGAAGCTTTTCTTCTTAATCTTCTGCATACTTTCCACATTATTTCCAGCCTTCTCACTGTCCTCCACCTCACACAGGCACACAGTGTACCATTGAACGATCTCCCCTATGGGTCTCATTTAATGGTTTAAAAGGAAGCTAATGAAAAGGCTTGTGAAAACGCTGTATTAAAGCAGCTCAAAAGAACTTTCATTCTAAGCATACAGGAAAGAGAATGGAGTTGAGAGTTCAGAGCGTGGCCTCATTTCATCTTCTTCTCAGATTTGCAGTCCCGACGAGGCTCAGCTAATGTGCTCACTAGGACGTCTGTCTTCAGCTTTATCCCACCAGTCCAGTTCACACTAAGTGTACGGTTTGGTTCTAAATTTAGGATATTCCTACCAGAGTTGTAAGAATGTATTTATAAGCAACAGAAAAACTAGACACAATCCATAAAGAATGTAGAATATAAGATTTAAGATTTAGCATTTGGCTAGTGTTTTAATGACCACCTTTCTTTTTTAAGCATTTGTCACTGGCTTGTTGAAGTAAATAGTGTAGCTTAATAGCAAATTATTTAAACCAGTGGTTCTCAAACTTTTTCAGCAGCCCCCTTTCTAAAGAAGCTAAACATCTGTGCAGGCACATGTACACGTGTTTCGAGTCCAAACTTCACTGCAGTTCATGCAAATTGCAAAACTTCTTATTGAGCAAAAACTAAAGTAGCCAGTCAGCTTTACAGTGGAATTTTTACAAGTGGCATACATTACGTATTTTGAATTTACTTCATCCCCCCATTTTTGCTGCATCCCCCTTGCAGTAGCTCTATGCCACCCCTAGTTACCCCTGTAATGCATTGTTTCCTGTCCTCTAAATGATGTATGGAGGCACACACTTTCCTTTAGTGCATCTCACTGATCTCCAGTCGGCTTGGGTCCTTCCTGTCTCTGCATGGGTTTACTCCGTGTACTCAGGTTTCTTCCCACAGTCCAAAGACCTGTGTTAGGTTAAATGGTTACTCTAAATTTTCATTGACTGTGTGTGTGTTTGTGTATATAACTAGTTCTGATTAAAAAAAAAACCGCGTGCGCGTGTGTATAACTAGTTCTGATATAAACTTGTGTGTCACCATGTCACATGGTGACGTTAAGCGAGAATTCTCTCAAATTCTGGAAGACTTGTTTAAAAAATCTTATTGCTAGATGGTGTTCTACAATCCCGTTTTGAAAATGTCTTAAAATTGATTGAGGTGTTTTGTTTCTAATATTTGCTAAAATTCAAAATCTCTCTAAATCATCTTAACTTGTTAAATTTGAAACCTGAATAATTTGTTTAACCGTAACGGTAGCACTCAGACAGCTGCGCAAACAGCTTTAATGAAGGCTCGGCCTAAATTTTGTCTAGACATTCAATTCCGGGCCCGAACGTCACCCTTAAGGGCCTCTCTCCATATTACACATTCAGACCCCCCTTCCCCCCACTGGACACCCCAGTGTTCACATACTTATTATCAGACACCCTGGTACCTCCTAAAATCCATGTGTCCCCCGTGCACACTCAGACACTCAACTGGACAGCCTTCTGTCTGCATGTCATTTATAGTGCCGACCAGACACTGCTCAACCCCCAACATACACCCCTCCCTTCTGCACCTTAATTGAGAATATGCCCCCCATACTGCAATTTGCTCTGATACAGGTTAGAGGCCAGTGTTAAGAGTATTTGAGTTTGTAATTTATAAAGTATGCAGAATAATGACTAGCAAGCTGGTTAAAAAAAATAATAAATTGGGAAAGCAACTTTCACAGTCTAATTTCACAGTTAGGTAGTGACAGAGAATTAAGCTACTATACATTACAAGATCCATCAGGACTAAGGTTTCTGCTCATTACAGAATTTCCAAAGAGTTTATGGTAAACTGTCTCTTTTTTTCGCTTACTTTAATATGATTGTAGTATAGTAGAAATGATTGTTTCTTATCCTGTGTACTAGGTAGCATGTTATTGTGGTCTGTCAGCCATATGGTGTGGTATGGTATGTTTGCATCTTCTTTAGTAGATAGGGTGGTTGTTTCTATGTGTGTGCACACTTACCAATAACTGTCTCCATCAAAAGACCTGATTTGTGCCAATCTGACTGTGACCCCCTTCTAGTGTCAGAAATCTTAATTTGTTTAACTAATTACAGGTACTCGATTACTTTAGCTACTCAGCTCATTTATAAGCAAACCTGGTAATAATAAAACTAAAAAAGTAATAATAATCTATTAAATACATGCTTAAGTGAGCTAATATATTACTCAAGGAAAAGCATAGATACATGATACTAAATATACTAAAAGTTTAAAAAAGTAAACATACTTCTTTAAAAACCTCACTCATTGAGCTAACTCAATTTTGAAACAGGATCTTTTGCTAACCACAGCAAAAACAGAATAAAAATGTTTTCAGATCTGAGGGGGAAAAAAAACCTTGGGATTTTATTAATAAATGCTGCTAATTCACTCATATCTAGACGTGCTTATAGTCAAGTAATGCCGTTTATGATGATCTTTAACCCAAACAATAGCTGCTGCCGATTCTTTTCAACACAAAGAAAGCATTTTAGTCAAACAAACTGCAGCTTCATCACCGGTTTTTAGAGCAGTTACAAAATTGAGACGTGCATGACTGTGCACTGCACCAGGTAAAAGATTCATAGATTAAGTTAGTATTAAGTTACAGGAATAATAATAAGTAAAGTATAGATACCTAAAAGAAAAACTTTTGTTGTATCACCATAGTTGGTTTAAGGGTTTCATTTGTAGGATGTAGATATTCTTGTGCTCAATTGAATTATATATATATATATATATATATAATATATAATATATAGTTATATTGTTATATATAGTTATATTGTCCCAAAGGCAATGCTAGTTTGTTCCCAGTTGATTTGCTTTGGTCCCCAAACCACATCCCTCCTATAACAAGAGGTCACCAGACTGTGTGTGTGTTGAGACGAGACCGTGCAGGGGTCACCGTCCGTCTGTGTTTGCATTGAACGTATACGCTTGAGTGTGTTAAGACTTAGAAATTATATTTTGGGCATATAGGGCACCCCTGCCCCCCTCTTTTGGGTATCTTGGAAAAACGGTGTGGTGTTAATTAATGGCTAAAAGACAGGGGCGATCAACTGATGTGGTTTGATTTCAAACTAAAACTCTGAAGACGATATTTAACAACTACTTACTAGGAACCCAATCACACTATTATTTGTTTTTTGTTTGTTTAGTTGTTTGTTTTTATATACATTGTTGGATTGCACATTGCATTAAAATGCTGCCAATTCTGCATTGTGTCAGGCGTCTGAATCCAACATTGTCTGCAGCTCTATAGGGTCTCTAGCAGTTGTAATTGCTAAGATTGGATCAGTTGTAAGCTGGATAAGAGCATCGGGTAGATGACAGAAATATTAATGTGATGTCATAATATATTATTTAAAAATGGTTTTCCTTTATATCCATAATCCAGGCTCTCATTTGTGCTCTTGCTTGTACATGTATTGGAGTCCTTGGTCACTCCGAAACATTTTTTTAAAACCCTACAGACACATTTGTCCCATACTTTTAAATGGACACCAAATGCGATTGAAACAACCTACGGTTTTGAAAAGGTTAAGAAATAAGAATTATTTTCATGCAACATTTCAGTTTAAACCATTTCAGGAACGTAGGTTGTTTCAATCGCATTTGGTATCCAATTAAAAGGTATGCCACAAATATCTGCCTTGATCCTCAAAAAATGTTTTCAACTTATAATTTGTATAACCTCAGTTTCTGCTGGGTCAAAAGCACCTAATAAACTGTTCACGCCATCAAATATAATCCAGTCAGTTAATTTTGACAGCCAGATGAATCCATATATTGTGTTTATTAAATATATAGCGCACACACTCTTCTTTGGCTCTTTTTTGGCAGATCAATTACCGCTACAGTGGGGATGGGGACCACAGAAGAAACACAGGACCACCTGCTAAAGAACAAAATTCAAATTCAAGGCTTCAATTTTAACAGCCCACAAGATCATGCATCTCATCTTGTTGCTTACTATATGGAGTGAGTCCTCTGGTCTCCTGCACTGCCAGGGATTAACAGTACAACATGTAGTATTCAGGGAATTGAGCAAAAGCACCACAAAAACCAGTACAAGGTCAACACTATTATAGAACTCTTGAGTTCAACATTTCTGATCTACATTTTCTAGCCTAGTTGCATTTTTTACAAAAGTGGATAAACATTAAAATAGTGATCTATGGGCTGTACATTCATTAAGCATCAGTTTTCTTGCCATTTAATAACACTGCAAGGTAAGAAGAGATGTGATTACCACAGCATAAAAAAGAAGAAAAGTTACAACATAATTGCCTAATGACATGTAATGCCTGTGTTTTGTATGTGTGTATCTGTTTTTTTACATTTCAAGCCCTGTATATAATATTTAGAAGAAACATTTCTAACATTTGATTTTTATTTTAATAAAAATAGTGTGCAATTACTTTATTATGTGGTTCTTTCTGCATGCTTTTTACCTCTGATTATTGTTGCAATGCCTCTGAATTTTTAGTTGAATATTCTGTTATTATGTCAGTGTGATTTAAAATTTAAATGGTTTAATAAATGTGCTTAAAAGTTTACAAGTGTCTAAAATTCAGTTTTTACTTTCTCATTATGTGCTATTGAATATAGAACGAATATAAAACCATAGATTTTGGTTTTATTTTAGCACAAGGCTAGAACACAACAAAATGATGGTATAAAGACTTTTAAACATTTTACTTTAGTCCTGTGCTGATCTGGAAATAGATTACATCTTTCACTGGAGGAAATTCACTCAAGTGGTACAGTGATCTAATACACTAGTTCACACAGGAGGATGACAAATTGGGTGATTGTTCCCAGGACTACAACAGTGACCCATATCCAGCCCTGTGATGGACTGGCATCACATTCAAGGCACGCTTACCCCTGCGTGCTGTATTCTCTGGGGATGAGTGCCAGAGCAATCACGAGCATGAACAGGAAAAAACAGGGACAAAATGCGAAAAACACAAAAAGGAATGTGAATCTCCAACATAACTGATTGGATTTCTTTAACCAAACACAATCCACTGTAAGTTTGTATAGCATTAGCAAACAGCAAGTGGTTTCTTCAGTGTTGGCATTTGTGTTACTCTTAAAGTAAAGAACAATGTACTCTGCGATGGATCAGTGCATTGGCTAGGATTGGTTCCATCCTTTGACCAACGCACATGGTGTGAATACAGCAGAGTCTGTACATATACAAATAACTACACACACACGCACGCACACACACTACTACATACGTATATGTCACCTTGACTGGCCAGGTTCCGGACATCTCGTAGACATCGCTTGTCACACCACTGTAGAACACAGAGTAAACCCACACATGAGGAGAACATCCAGACTCCACACAGAAAGGACCTTCTTGCTAGTAAGCAGTAAGCGGTGCTACCTACAGAGTACAGAGCACATGTAATAAATGTAATACAGTATTACAAAAACAGATTTATATTAAATGGCTTAATGATCACTGTACTATCCTACCTACTATGAACTGACGTTAAAATTAACACATGTAACTTGATCTTGCATACTCTTGGTGGGGATATTCTCAGGTGTTGGGATTAACTAACTAAAAGAAGGACTAGAACAAAGAATTTGGTTGTATTTTTGGAATGTTTGATAAGGCTTTTAATCAAACACACTGGTTGGAAATCGATATGCTTGAAATCACTGGCTGGTCCGTTAATATTAATTCAGCTTGCCTGTAACATTCATGTATAGGTTAAAAATGTCATGGCCTGTCTGGCAGTAATGTGATGTAGAAGATCAGCTTCCAAAATCCTGTATGTTTTTTCCCTGAATCATACATAAGTATATCTAAACCACAATAGTACCATAACCATAATTTGCTGTTATACATATTTTTGCATTTATTTTCCTTTACACAGGAAAGCAGTAACTGAACATAATTTTAGTGTAAATAGTTTTATTCCACTGAAAGAGAGAAGAGAGAGGGGGGTGAGAGAAATAGAGAAATATAGAAAAGAGAGAAAAAGCAAGAGAAAGAAAAGAAAAGAAGAGAGAGAGAAAGAAAGAAAGAAAGAAAGAAAGGGATAGAAAGAGAGAGAGAGCGCGCAAGAGAGAGCGAGAAGGAAGCAAAAAAGGAAGGAAAAGTAAAGAAAGAGAAAGAAAGAAAGAAAGGGATAGATAGAGAAAGAAAGAAAAGAGAGAGAGAGAGACAGAAAGAAAGAAAGAAAAAGAGAGAGCGAGAGAGAGAGCGAGAAGAAAGCAAAAAAGGAAGGAAAGAAGTAAAGAAAGAAGGAGAAAGAAAAAGAGAGAGAGAAAGAAAGGGATAGAGAAAGAAAGAAAGAGAGAAAGGAAGAAAGGGAGAGAGAGAGAGAGAGAAAGAAAGAAAAAAGAGAGAGAGAGCGAGAGAGTGTGAGAGAGAGCGAGAAGGAAGCAAAAAGGAAAGAAAGAGAAAGAAAAAGAGAGAGAGAAAGAAAGAGAGAGATGAATATTCATGATGTTCAGCCTCAATGCTCTCCTCCTGGGTGGGCCTGTTAAACCATCCCAAAGTGCACTGATCTGGTCTAGTGGAATGAGAGAAAACACCCTCATGCACACATGTGCCCAGGAGATTATTTGGTTAATTGTCAGTGTTCTTCTTGTCCTCTCTATTTGAATAAGCAATCAGAGCTAATGTGGTTGTGTTCAGGCTTCTCAGACTGGATTTAATGTTCCACTTAAACCTCTTGCATTTGTTCCATAAACATCAGGCTACAACACATTTACTAATAAAATGCTACAAGTTTAGATAGGATAGATATTTACTTTTAATTTTAGAATTACACCACAGGTTTGTTTCTCCATCACCGTTCATTGGAATAATGATTACTGTTGTTAATTGATACTACACCTAACCTTAACCTCAGTAACCTACACTTACAGTTTTTTGTAAAAGGCTGTTTTCCTCACAGGGAAGAGCAAAAAGTCCACACAATGTCAAAAATGTCTGATCTTCCGATCCTTGTCCACATAAAGCAATATCAACATGACACATTGACAAAGTTCATTTCACACACACATTTTATATATATATATATATATATATATACACCTTCCAAAATCTCAAACAAAACGTACTTGAGTAACCCTCTGTTCTCTTGGCCTCTCACTCATTACTACTTATTATTTCTTCTGAAGGAGTTCAGACATGTCTGCCTTGTATTCTAACAGGTTTGTTTTACTGTCAGGACTTAAATGTAAATGTAGCTAATAAATATTTAAAATAACCTCAACCTTAGTAACCAAAGTTTTTTTTTTTTTTTTTTACATGTAGAATGAAAGGGTGGTCTTTGGAATAAAATGTTTATACACACTCACTCACACACTCTCTCACACACTCTCTCACACACTCTCTCACACACAAACACACTCACACACACACACACACACACTCACGCACTCACGCACACTCTCTCACACTCTCTCTCACACACACACACACACACACACACACACTCACACACACACACTCACACACACACTGTCACACACACACACACACACTGTCACACACTCACACACACACACACTGTCACACACTCACACACACACACTCACACTGTCACACACTCACACACACACACTCACACTGTCACACACACACACACACACACTCACACTGTCACACACACACACACACACTCACACTCTCACTCACACTGTCACACACACACACACACACACACACACACACACACACAGTCACACTCACTCACTCACACACTCTCTCTCTCTCTCTCTCTCTCACTCACTCACTCACTCACTCACTCACTCACTCTCTCTCTCACTCACTCTCTCACTCTCTCACACACACACACACACACACACACACACACACACACACACACACACACACACACACACACAGTCACACTCACTCACTCACACACTCTCTCACACACAAACACACTCACCCACTCACACACACACACACACACACTCACACACTCACGCACACTCTCTCACACACACACACACTCTCACACACTCACGCACACTCTCTCACACACACACACACTCTCACACACACACACACTGTCACACACTCACACACACACACTCTCACACACACACTCTCACACACACACTCACACACACACTCACACTGTCACACACACACACACACACTCACACACTCTCACACTCACACACACACACACACTCTCACTCTCACACACACACACACACACACTCTCTCACACACACTCTCACTCTCTCACACACACACACACACACTCTCTCACACACTCTCTCACTCAAACACACACTCACACACACACTCACACACTCACACACTCACACTCACACACACACACACACTCACACACACACACACACACACACTCTCACACTCACACACACTCTCACTCTCTCACACACACACTCTCACACACACACACACACACACACTCACACACTCACACACTCACACTCACACACACACACTCACTCACACACACACTCACACACACTGTCACACTCTCACACACTCACACACACACACACTCACACTCTCACACACACTCACACACTCTCACACTCTCACACACACTCACACACACACACACACACACACACACACAGCTAATAAACATCAATCCCTAAGACTTCTTGCTGTAATACATTTTTCTTACAGAAGGGGGCACTGTGGTACCGTAACAGAACAGCGTGCAACGAGCTAACAGTGCTAATTTTAGCCGTATACCGAGTTATGTAACGCCTCACACACACACACACACACACACACACCTGTTCTGTTTTGCTGAATTGTTCCCCAAATCATTAGAGTTATGGATTTTATTCAATACAAATGCATCGCTTGGCTTAAGCTCTAATTAGCAAAGCTCGCAGCTTAGCTTAGATTGGCTAAATAAACAAATTCTGTGATGAAAAGAAACTCTTGGCTAAAGCTTGTAGTTGGTTTTCAATCAGCAGATAAAATGAGGCGTGCGACACTGAATTAAAAAAAACACACACCAGAACGTGTACACTTTTCCCCCTCCTGTTTAAAAAACAACAACAACGAGCAAAAGAAGCCGCTTAAAAACCAATTTCCAGCGTCCGGACGTCGCCAACAGGATTAATAAACATCTGGTCGTGGTGAAATAATCATGGCGAGACGAGCTCAGGACCTGATCTGGATCTTCTAACCGTGATTTACTGCCCCGAAGTGTTTGCTCGTTTTGAAAACCCATTTAATTTAACAAACTTCATATTGGATTGATGGCCGGGTGCGTTTTAATTAGTGCCCCTTAATTGCTAATCAATCCAAAACAAATTAATTAGGGGCTTTCTTACGGGGCGGCTGATTGTAACTGACCCAGCGGAACCAAAAATAAGCCTGAACATTCTGGGCTCTCAGCATACTGGAAACCAGCCCAGCCAGGGCACGTGATGAGGGCGCAAAGATGATCAGAGGAACTCCCTCCAGTTGATCACCAACTATGATAAACTTTATAAGCGATCAGAAGGGATTTACTGTCGATGTTTTTCCCTCTAACGGACCATATTATCGTTAAATCAATCCGAATCTGGAGGGATTTCAGTCCTGAAAAGGTAACCTGAACAGTGGTAATCTCTCTCCCCTCCCTCAGTACGGTCGTTCATCCATATCTGATAGGAGCACATGGGAGAGGTATTTTTTATCCAACCCTTATAAAGCTCTATAAATACAGAGTTGCATTCACAAATACCACTTAAAACTTTACTGTACAAAAAACAAGCCACACCCACAAGCTCCGCCCACTTCTCTGAGCTCGGGGGGGCATCTAGGATGGGCTTTGTTAAAACCTGATAGAAAAGGCCCCTCCGACCCCTTGACTACACCCAAAAAATGGGGTCAGATATATTTACGAATGTTAAAAATGTAAAAAAAAAATTCACATCATACCGAAAATTACAGCAAAAAAAAAGAGAGAAATTTCAACAAATTTCCCGTTGTAGCCTCGCTTTTCTGTTCTTAGCCGACGTTTTCTGTTCTTCTGTTCTGGTTCCTCCCAAGGTTCCTTCCTGCTGCGTTCAGGAATTTTCCTTGCCACTGCCGCCCTAGGTTTGCTCCATTTGGGATTGGCCTCTTAAGATCACATAATATCATAAAGCTGCTTTGAGACGATGCTCCGTTATAAAAAGCTCTATGGAAATAAATCTGACTTTGACTATGACTTTGTAGCCCATCTGCTTTAAGGTTAGAGGCGCTCTTCTGTGCACCTTCTGCTTTCGGCGCTTCATGACACCTTTATTCAACTTTTTAAATGTATTTATTTATTCATTACATTATATCATTCATTTATTATATCATTTTGCTTTGGGAAGTGCTGCTTGAGCCTACCGCCACCACGTTTCACAGATGGAATTTACAGCCTTGTGCTGGAATGCGGAAAAAGATCTTGAAGCTCCGAAGCATAAATCTTTTCGTTTTGACGTCAGCCAATACCAGAGAGACCTTTAGTTGCTTAGAAGTTACCCCGTGCTCCTTTTTTTGTGGGTGGGGTCAGCTTCGGTTAGACCACTGATAACGTCAACCCTTGAGGCAGGTGGGCTACAAATCTATATAAGGCTATGTTTGTGCAGATCTAGAGGCCAACCAAGTGAACTGTTCTAATGTTTACGGTCCCAGTCCTCACTGGAAAGGTTTGACTGGTCCTTTATTGGACCGTTCTCTGTAAACGCTACAGGTGGCGCTGTGGTAGGTTAAAAGGTCCTGATCGTGTCTACATGAACAAATAAAATGTGTGTGTGAGACCCCTATAGCCGTGATTTATCAATTATAAATCTTACGTCGAATTTCAGAGCACGTCGATAGATAAATCCAGGGTGTTTACGCTTTTATTTACTTATTATTTATTATTCTCGTACAGACGAGAAAACCAGACCGTCCCTTGTTCTCGCCAAGACGCCGAGAGACGACGTGGACGTGATCGTCCCTAACCGGGAGCTCGCTGTTCTTCTGTGCAGTTTAGGAAAAATTCAAAAAGGTCATTCTGCACCTTTCGATGTTTTATTGATAACATTTAAATGTCACATCAGAAGCAGAGCCGTTTAAATCCTTCCCGGTGACGACTTGGACCGTACCTCTCACTTAGCTCAGCTCTTTATATTAATTTGTAGCCCACCTGCATCAAGGGCTGACGCAAAACTCGCTTCGAATAGCGAAGAAAACCCCCCAAGAAAAGAGCACGGGGTAACTTCTAAGCGACTAAAGGTCTATTGTATTGGGCGGGGTTAAAACGCTCGACTTAAACGGAAAGGCTGTCATTCCATCTGTGAAACGTGGTGGTGGTAGGATCGAGCAGGATCAAACGTGCCAACGCCAAACGAACAGGAACTCGAAAAACAAACGATGATAAAAGGGATGAAAGGAGAAGAAATAAAACATAAAACGAGACGACGTTTCTCTGCTACGATGTCCCCTCCTGCAGGTTTCTTTATATGAGATGCTGCCTGTAAACAGTTTGACGGCACGTCTGGCTGTGAAAGAGAAAGGGAAAGGAAAAGAGACTAAATAAAATGAGAACGTCGCTCTACGAAGTCATGAGGAGAGACGATATTCGTTTGGGGTGCTCCTGTGGTACCCTTTGACGGTGTGGCCCTCACAAAATACACAGTTTATACTTCACATCTGTACTATTTGGAGTTTTACACCACAATCTTTTAAAATTGTATAAATGGCCTGTATATGGTAGTCATATTATAAAAAAATAATAATTCCTGTCCTTAATGACAGGGCTGAACATATCAGATATGTCTGAAAAAAAAGCTATTCTTAAAATTATGGTAAAAATATCATTTTATACATGGTAGAATTGCATGACTGCATTTTACAGGTGCAGGATTTAATAAAAAACAGTCAATTCTGGTTATTAGGACCACCAGCTAATGGGACCAGCCGCTTATTGGGACCAAATCCTAAAGTACCGAAACAAATCCTATTATATACGTGTAATGTTGTTTGCTTATTTGGACCCAAATTCCGCTTAATCGGACCGAAGAACGTGTACAGTATGTAATATCCGTGAAGAAACTCTTCGTCTCTGGCATCACT
>JAUZSV010127123.1:0-13670 GCA_034780495.1 Parotocinclus cesarpintoi | reverse complement strand
ACGTTCTTTGGTCCAATTAAGCGGAATTTTGGTCCAAATAAGCGAATAACATTACACGTATATAACAGGATTTGTTTTGTTACTTTAGGATTTGGTCCAAATAAGCGGCTGGTCATGATTCATTATTATTATATCGTATTCTTAGTCAAACTAATTCAGTGTATATTTTTGCAACCAATGTTTGAATTTAAAAACATTGTGGACACTGTAAAGTACAACGAAAATGCATACTTTACTACTTAAACACAAAAAGTTCTACACTATTTTTAGTACTCTATCTTATGCATCAGGGTAATTAATATAAACAACAATTAAAGAATGAAAAGCATGCTGACAGGATGATGTGCCCTGGGAACACCCCTTCTGACCCTTTTCTTCTTCCACAAAAATCGAACTTCTTAAGCCTCCTGACATATACTTATTCGAAAGCTACTTATAGAAAAGTGTTGTTGGATTCTGAAATATCTGAATATTTGGGATTCAGGTGACACACAGGCTATTCAGTCGCTCATAGATGCAGTCATGTGGGTTCAATTACCGGCTGTGTCTGTGAAATATCAGCTGTCAGCCGTGGAATGGACGAGTGTCCCACCAGTCTATGACACCCCTACACCCGCATCCAGGAAAGGTTACAGGTACCCTGTGTCCCTAAACAGAAAGGATGTGGGGTTCAAACATGAGAGAGAAATTGATTCCAACCGCTGCACTTTAATAATAAAGGTATTAGATTGAGAACCATGCAGCCTCAGTGGGTACAGACAGCTGCTGGAAATGGCAGTGCCAGAGATCCTGGGTTCACTCCCAGGAGGGACTTGCAATGTGAAGGTTGAATGGTGTTTTACGGAAAGACCCCAGCCACTGGGGGTGAACTTGCAGCGCTGGTCCCAAGAGATAAATGGGGAGGGTTGCAGGCGGAAGGACATCTGGAGTAAAACCTGTGCCCAATTTACTACGCATTAATCCGCTGTGCTGACCCTTAACGGGAGCAGCTGGAAGAGGATTATTCTTTAGAACGAAAGATAGTAAAAGTCCTACCTTCAGTCTTAAGGTTAGGTACAGAGCTTTATAAAGTGACCCTGGCATATCAAATTCTATAGGACTTTTACAATAGCCAGTGCTCTTAAATAATGGCTTATAGAGTTAAGGGTGAGTTTTAATAGAAAATCTGTTTCAATAGAAAGTTCAGTATGCACCACATGGATAAAAGTATACAGACACCCCCGTCTGTTATTTCACTTGTAACAGGTTCATAGTATGAAGCAAATAGGTAGGGAATCTCCAAAAACAAACAGTGGTACCAGAATTTACATTTAACCTTTAAGCAGACGCTCTTATCCAGCGCGAACTTGCACCTCATACAGTCTTATAATCCAAGCAATTATGGGTCTTGCTCAAGGACCCAACTGTGGCACAGGTGGGATTTAAACCCTGGACCTTCTGGTCCAGAGTCCAGTTCCTTAACCGCTAGGCTACCACAGTGCCACAGAGCCCAGAATAGGTTGTACACCTGATTAACACCCCGTGAGACACATTCATGGGTTTCCACCTCAGCTCTTTAACGTTCTGTGCTCCCCACGTCAAACAAAGTCCATGATGAAATGGTTTGCTAGCTTGGAAGGGAAAACATGGCTCGGCCTAAAGATTTCAGCAATGTCTTTGAGAGCAGTTCGAATCTGTGAGCCAGGGCTTATTGTCCAGCATCAGTATTGGAACTTATTTATTTCGTTATTTATATATTTGGATATTTCTTTACTGTTTGTTTTTAGTTTGTGTTTGAACCTACATATTCTTTGTAGACTTTAAATGATGGACTTAGGGCCAGTCTGGGGGTGGCTCAGAGGGGGTGGGGGTAGGGTGGCGGTCAGTGCCCATGTGACCACAAATAAATGAGGAGCGCGTTAATTAAGCAATCCTCTTAATGCCTGAAATGCATTTATGTAGAACGTAACTGACATGGCCACTGGTCCCAGCCTGCACACCCCGCCCCTCACTGGACCACTGGGTGGATATCCCTGTTTAAAGCTATTTCCCTAAATAATTCACAAACGGTGTCACAGGTCTCCAAAGTCTTCGTTTCTGACCACTGATATGTTCCCCCGACCATTACACCATTACATCCACATCCAGTCATTTTATTGTGTTTATCCAGAACAAATTTCAACTGGTCTCAACTGGACTTCCATGCAATTGTGGTTGGGCCTTGTTCAACGACTCAACTAGCGTTCTCAGCGACTCCAGTAGGCTATAAATAGCCATGTTTGTCCTAGGGGACTTCCTGGTCTTTTAATTTATTTAAACATCCAACTTTGGATTTGATCTGTCTCTTCGTTATAAAGGAAACGATAAACTGCTGCAGAAAACAGCATGCTCTTATTCGGAGCTTACCTGTAATACGTGCAGTTTGAAAACAGTCAAAGAAAAAAGAAATGCAAGATGATCAAGTCGATAAATCCATAAATTGATCATGTGCCCTCCCCCCTGGTTTGGCCTGGCTGAGGTGTGATTACATCGCTGGATGGCGCAGCGTGAGAAAGCCGGTGTCTGCAGCAGCGTGGCGCAGAACAGAGAATCGTTCAGTTTTCGGATTGCTGATCTTCTGTCTGCATTAGTCCTGCTCCTACCGGCAGCACTTCTTATCTTCTGTTCAGCAGGATCGAGCTTATTCACCAAAAACAAACAAACAAACAAACCATCAAATCAGCTAAAGCGCACTCGTACGCTTTTGAATTAAAAGGGACTTTGCGCAGCAGACTTGCTGGATCGCAGACCACGGGACAGACCGGGAGACAGAACCGGCATGGAGGAGATCTCTTGTTAAGAGAGGAAGAGGACAAAGTGAGCGGAACAAATCCGACAAGGTGGGTTTCTTTTGCACCTAATTTAACTGTGCGTTTTGGATGTTTGCGCTGCGGCTGACTGCGTGTGCAAAAAAGTTGGAGTAATATCTAAGTGCAGAGGTGCAGTAAAGCTGCCTGCACCTGAGGATCAGATGGCTTGTACCTGTGTTCTTCAGAAATAAAGCTCGGGAGATCATACAGATCCGGACAGATGTGCATCCTCGCTCAGAACTTGTTCTGCCAACTTTCACTTCAGGTTTTGTCACATTCAAATACAGTGTAAAAACTGGGATGCATGTGGTTTTGGCTGTGTATGCAGACACCACATGTAAAGATTATTCATTGTTCATTCGTTCACGCTCTTAGGCTCATATTAACAATGCCTGATCAGCACTTTTCCCCCTAAATTCCATTGTTCTGTTCGACCAAATTGTTTTGCTATTGATTTTGTGAAGTAGGCTGGACATAGTTACCTGGATTTCAGGAATGCTGCCTGAATAGAGCTAAAGTGTTGATCAGTCTCAAGGGACCATGTTCTACTCTGAATGCTAACACTTCAGACTTTATATCTGCATTCCAACACATTTACCTGTAGATACATGTTCAGCGTGATGAACGTTTCGTATAACATCATCTTATGGCACAAACGGCCAAATTTGGAGTGGTCATTTTATTTTAGCTCACTAATGCTGTTCTGTAAACTTGTCCTGTGCGTTTTAATTTTGCTCTGTGTTGCTCGAGTTGCCAGTTTGGCTTCTGGGGTGATAAGTAGGGTTGGAGGTATACCCGTGAGTTGAATTCAGGTATGATACTGTTCAGTAATATGGAGTGTTCCATAGGGTGAATACCGAGATAAACTCAGAAAAACGGTGAAAGAGAAACATCTGCAACTGGCAAGCACATGAAAAAGATTTACTCACTCCTATATTTGGACTTATTTTATTGAACAGAAGAGCATAGAACCTATTAATAAGAAAAAAAACTGTCTCATTGTATTTATTTATTTGGTGTATCATGATATTATGTCATTATAGTACTGATAGTGAAAAATATCCTGATCTGAATTTATCACCTGCTCCTAATATAGAGCATTATATCTCAACCGAACAAATAAACTGTGGTGAGAAACAGGTGCTGGAAATGGCAGTTCCTGAGGGCTGGATCTCCTGGATGGAATTTGTGCGTTTGCAACATATTGCCATGGACTGGCACCCTATCTAATGTTTCCCTCTTCATGCACCAAATGAATTTGGGTTTAGGCTTCAGAGTCTCCCTTAAGAACCTGAGCAGGATAAGAGGGGGTAAACTGGGATGCTGTGCTTCCTGCAAATTGGACACAGTGAATCCGATCGGTTATTTCTGTAAAGTGCAGTTTTGATTTTCACCTACATGCACAGTGCATGCCAGTTTAGGATTTCCAGATAGCCAAGAGGCTCATACGTAAAGCGGTGGAGCTGCTGTAACAATAAATCAGGACTCCTGCTATTTATGAGGCTAAATTAATTTGATTCTCACCTACGAGCTCGTTGCACAGGCACACATTCAGAAATTCTGGAACGCCAATAGAGTCATTTATAGCAGATGTATGCTTGTTTCTGTACCAGTTTTTGAATTTTTGAAACATGAGTGATATGGAAGTGGGACTGTGGTAGCCTAGTGGTTAAGGCACTGGACTTAGGTGAAGACCATTAACCCACATACTAACCCAGTATTATTCAAACTGTGGAGCTTCCAGGTGAGGGATTGGGAGTACATTAAGTGTGGTGGTGAGGAAAAACTGGCTTAAATGTGTGAAATTCATAGACACATTTCTTCCTTTGTTGAGGCTATTGGTTTATTTTACTGGGTTAATTCCTCAATTACCGGCAAGGCTAGGTGTTTCTGGTGCATCCATTAACAGACAGACAGCTATTCAGAACACCCATGGCTCACAAACAATAATTTAAATTACTTTGTTGAATATTTCCAATTTGTTCCAATAGGAGCAGCCTATTTGCTTACCGTATATTTGTGTATTTTGAGCTTGTCAACCGCAATTAGACACAGTTCTTCCAATTTATTATTGGTCATGCCTGCACGGTGTGCACCAGTTCTGTAATCTGTGATAGCCAAAGAGGTCATAATTATGGTAAAATAGCTATAATTGTGGTATTTACACTATGGGGCACAAGAGCAGACTCCCTGAACAGGTTGGGTAGAGGGAAAACTGGATGGTGTACTAAACAGAGCAGGCTATTAGAAGGTATAAAGCTATAGTTAAATACATTTCTGTTGCACATGAAGAGTTGAGTTGAGGCAGTTCGGTCAGTTTGGGTTTGCTTCTTCAGCTGGAATAAACTAGCATGGATTGTTGGTATTGGTGCATCAGTGCATGAGGACTGGATGGAACACAGTCTTTAGAAAATCATTCGAATTGATTTGTTGACAGTTTTCAGGTTTTTTGTTGCAGTTGCATTTCCAGTTACAAATGAGGACAGTTTATCGAAATGGAAATGTGAAAATATCCCGCCACTAACGCAGTGCATGTTTGGGAATTTTAAGATTGTAGCAAGCCAAGAGGATCATACATTTAGGGGGTCAAACTACAGGCGCAAAAAAGCAGAATCGATTTTTAAAAGTTTCACTCCGTTGAGCTTTTTAACCAGTATAACACCATTCATCAGTGCAACCCACACATTTTATTTATGTATCGCTTTTTACAGTAAAGAGCCGGTGGAACAAGGCTAGGGTGACCGTAGCAAGGGAAGCATCTCTGAGCAGTAGAATGGATTAGTCCCTCCACCCCCACCCCCACCAAAATGTTGATTATTGCTGGTAATTAAGATGATCAGAAGATACGATAATATCATCTTATATATAATAAAGATGATCTATAAAACAGCAGCATTGCAGTGAATCAGCAGAGGTGCATTTGTTATTGGTGCATCCATTGGTTAGGAACCAGTAAGCCTACATTCATTGGTTAGTGAATGGAACAAGCCTAGTGATGTCATCGGATATCTTAGGGCGTGTGTTCATCTTGCATGACCCGAGGACTGTAGCTAATGAACTTATTAAACCGTGATATCCAATTATAGTCCGTCACCTCCCTTGCTTCAAATAAGGGTAAAAGAAAAGATTATGTGAGCATTAATACTGGTGCAGCCATCCATTTAATAATCATCTCATAGTGATTTTAGTAGAATGTGCTAAATCTGTCGATTTGGATTGTACCAAGTCTGGTTATATAATTTATTTCATAGCACATGAACAAAGCATCACTTGCTATGTACCAATATTTAAAAAGGGGGCAATTTAACATCCACACAAACCCCTAGACCCTGTGTTGTGACACATTTCTCCCATAACAACATAACATTCAATATTTTAGACCAGATCTTTTAGACCAGACCATATTTTAGACCAGACCAGATCTTTGACGGACTCCTGTTTTGATAAGCCTTGGGCATTAGGCACAACCACTGCTGTTTATGCCAGCTTTGATCTTCTGGACATCTCTTAACCAACCCAGCCATCTGTCCGTATCAATTTAAACATTTTAAAAGTTTACCACAACTTGTTCTGCTCACTTCTACTCACCTCTCCTGTCTCAACATCTAATATTTTCCAGATCTTGATATGGGGAGTTGATAATGCTTTGTTTTTGCTCTATCAACAACGAATCAAATCTTCTTAAATGTGTTTTTTCTTCCAGAAAACCATTTAATTCTGTGCCCAAACCAACTTCTTGCTGTAAGGCAGCGGTGTTGCCCCTACCTCTTCCATTTAATTCTATATCTGTGACCAAACCAAGGATATTGAGCAGCTTTCGCACATCCCTTTTATCACCAAGCCATCCTCTTAGGGGCCTGATTTATCTTGTGACAGGTGAAATTGCTTTTCGGAGTAAACATGGGTGCAGTTCTGCTCAGACCTATGAGTCCTACCAGTTATTGTCTATCGCATTACTCACTTTGTTTGATTAAAGGGACCAAACATCTCTGTATACAAGTCTACACTTACTCAGCAGCTACGAGGGGTCAGCGGCCAGGACCACTGCGTCAAGTCTTCCAAACCTATGGATACACACAAAGCAATTTTCTTTTATGTGAAAAAAATGGCATTGGATTTCAATCAAATGTGAGCGTGCATTATTGATGGCACCATAATACAATTTGTTGTTGCTAGAAGAGGCGAGGCTAGGATCCATAATGATTGCAGAAGATGCTTTTGACAGAGCATGAGCGTGTTGCCTGGTCATTTAATTACAGTATTGACTGACGTGGGCTATGGAGATGTCTCAGCCTTTTTTCCCCGTCATGCATATTTCACTGCAGGAGACAGTTTGATTCTGATTACATGTCTTCTAGATGGGCTGCTGTGAGAAACAACGAATGTTGGTGCTGAGTGATACGGAACAGAAATCACAGAAAATATTTGTACTGTGTTAGCAGAAAATACTGGCGTGTGTGTGATCGATATGCATCTTGATAGCAGCTAATGACTGTAGCGTCGAGATTTTATTGTAGCACCGCAGTCATGGCGTTGTGGCAGTACGAAGTGCACTGTCGTTTAAAAGTCAGCTTAATCAGTCTCCACCGTCCCCCAAAGCACCATCATTTCCCTGATTGCAGGAATAGTTTAGGAAGCTATAGGCAGACGTGCAAATTTACCTTTGTGCCTTTTCTGAGATTCAAATTAAACTTGTAAAATAGTTGGAACACAGAATCTGGTCCTAAAATATAGCACACGGTTTTTGTTTTTCATCTGGTCCTTGTTTTTGCTGTCTTGACAGATGTATGGATTAAACTGAACATAGATGCACTAGTATTCCTTTTTGTGTATAGACATTTTAACAAAACATACATAACATCCGTTACATTAGCGATCCCCATTAAAGTATTGTATAAAATCAAGGCCACTATCAGTTTGATTTACCAAGCAATGGTACAACGACCATGTGTCATTATTTCTCATAATACAACCACAAAATACAGGAAATTGGTATACAGTATTATTAAGGAGAAAATACATGTTTTATAGGCTATAGTGGCAAGTATCTTCCAGCTTTGTACAACGAAGCTTCACAAAGAATGGTCTTTTTGGAAGGGTAGCACTTCCTACCCAACGTGCATTTGTATATGAAAAATAAGACATGGAAGATTTAGGCAAAGGGCTTCTGAAAACTGTATTTTAACTCAACTGACAGCCGGAATTCTGGCTTATTTTCAGCGGTGGCCAATTATATCAGAGATGTAGAGTGTGACATTAAAGTGACAGATGTAGAAAGTTAGAAAGTTGCTGCTAAATGAGAATGAGACACAGATCATTTTTTAAAACTTTGTTTCACGACTGAGACCATCAAAAACCAAACACCGGTGAATGTGACGGTATGAGAAAGGATGTTGACGTGTGAGTGGGTGTGTATGTATTTTAAGCAGTCAAGAGATATTTCCCGAGGGAGCTGTCTGTCTCATCGTCTCTGTTCCCAGTACTCCATTTTTCTTCTTGGTGATTCTTTGCTTTTATTAAATTTTGCACATTATCACCACTCATATAATAAAAGGGTAACCAGCTGTGCCGTGACATGAAATGGTATATAACAATTTAGTTATTATTTCTTATGATTTTGTTATATATATATCATTAGTCAGTATAGGCATGATAGTGTAAGCTATCCATATTCAAAATCAAATCGTTTTGGACAGATGGCTGGATTTAACCTAGTTGGAGAAACGCTGACACATGCTCAGTTTGCTTTCGTGCTGGTACACATCCTTCAATCTCTCTTTGTGCTCTGAGGCACGTAGAACAGAAATGGATTGTGCTTGGTGTCGTTCCTAATCAACAAATATGGTTTCCCATTTGATGTCGGCCTTCTTCCAGGTGCTCGTCTCTTGTCATTTATCACTGGGTTTGTACACACGTTCCGCACGATGGATGTTCTGTGTAATGACCTGTGTCCAATGGATAGACTATGGTCATTTTTATGGCCAGAAGGAATAAATTGGAATTCATGGCCCCAAAAATCCCAGGTCAGCCTTTGGCAATCAATGCTGCAAACCGACAGGCGTTGCAAAGATCCACCTTATCACTGCCACAGCTGTTCTTGTGGTGTCAGCCACTTGGCTAGTCATTTTGCACCTAATGTCTTGTAATGACAGATGCACCTTTTATTCCCCCCGCCCCGTTTGACTGAGTGCTTTTTTATTGAATTTCTTTTGAAGTGATTGTTTCTTTAAACCAGCCTATCGTGTTTAATTTCACACCAGAGAGACACTTTGTGCACTTATAGCTTTGTTGCTAGTGGTGACTGAACTTATCAGAGCTGATCACAACCCGTTCTGGCTGAAGAAATGTGCAATGTGGGAAATATCCAGAGAAAAATTCAGCTCAATACTTTATGCTGATTGAGGGAGATTAATTTAAAAAGCATTGCAGTCATTTTAATTTCAGTCTCCATCCGATTCCAGCATTTAAAAATAAACGTCCAAACTTACTTACAATGGAAGACGAAATACAGTTCCTGGGCACTCAGTGACTCCTTTAAATAACTATTTATATAGTTTTTTTTATGTAATGCCTTAAAATTAAGTCCAATATATTTACAAATTAATTATAGGTACAAGAATCTGTGCTATTTTCTGGCTTTAACATTGTTTTTAATACTGTCGACTCCGGTTAATGGGACCACATCTGGACGTGATCGTTTTGGTCCTAAAAACCAGGTGGTCCGATTAAATGAACATGCCCTATGTTACAAGACGGGACGTGCGGGATGTTTATTAAACCTTTATTGTACGATTTACATGTATAGCGAACATACAAACAAGAACTACTGTTACTTACCGACTTTGTTCATTATAAAATAAATTTGCAACCAAGTTTTTGTTAAACGATCTACAACACAATGTATAGGTACTCAGCATGCGAAGTAATAATACTGTAAAAAACAAGTTCTTACTAAATTCCAGTCAACGTTTGAAGAACTGATCCAGTGTGATCTGACACGTTCTCTTGACGGACTGCGCTTGAACAAAATCAAGAAAGTGGTGGGCGTGGTCACCTCCCGCTGGTTTTGCTCCTGTCAACACAACTTTTCGGATTTCCTGACCTTTGATAAAAGCATAAATTCTCCCAGGGATCCAAAAATCCTCCCATAAATCACTGATCCGCTTTCGCAGTGGCTAAGTGCCGACTTGTGGCTTCTTTTTTTTATTCGCTCTCACGTTCTTTGGTCCAATTAAGCGGAATTTTGGTCCAAATAAGTGAATAACATTACACGTATACAATAGGATTTGTTTCTGTACTTTAGGATTTGGTCCGAATAAGCGGCTGGTCCCATTAACCGGAATCGACAGTATATACCTCTTCACAAGTATAGCAAAACAATGTACATATACACATTCTTGGGCAAAAGTTTGTGCACTCAGTTTAGCTTTCACATCACTAACAACGATGCAAACCATCTGATCACCTTTCGAGATGATCCACTAACCCACTAACCAGGTGATCCCCTAACCAGATGGTCCACTAGCAAGGTGATCCACTAACACACTAACCAGATGATCCACCAACCAGGTGATCCACTAACCCACTAACCAGATGATCCACTAACCCACTAATTAGGTGATCTACTAACCAGATGGTCCACTAACCCGGTGATCCACTAACCCACTAACCAGGTGATCCATGAACCAGGTAATCCACGAACCCACTAACCAGGTGATCCACTAACCAGGTGATCCACTAACCAGGTGATCCACTAACCAGGTGACTTAAGCTTAAGGTTTTAATTCCACGTCAATGAATTATCGTACCGATTGATAAAGGTATCGATTACAAACTCCACTAGACAACATTTCGGAATTTCTCACCTTGCTTGTCCCTGGTTCCGTGCCGGGGCTCCTCTGGATGCTAGCCCGCGTTTGGGTCTCTGGTTTCCCGGCCGTTTCCTCCTGCTGTCCGGCTTGTGCTGGGTCTCGCACCGCAGCGCTCCGTTTCTGCACGGTCCGGTCGTGGCACGTGACCGCGAACTTCCCTTCGATGTCGTTCCAGGCCACGATGAAGACGAACTTGTGCTTCTCTTTCTCATCGAACACGTTCGGCCGCACCGAAACCCAGCCGTACTCCAGAGCCTCCTCCATTGTGAATGACATCCGGCGGGGTTACGGCTTAGCTTTTCCACTCGGGCTCCGTTCAAAAACGAGCCGTTCCACAAAGCTCCAGGCGTCGAGATGTTCGCTAAGGGACTGCTTTATTATTATTATTAGTAGTAGTAGTATTGTTGTTATTATTATTATTATTATTATTATTATTATTATTCACAGTGCGGCTCCGGACTAACTCGCTAATATGCTAAATTAGAAAAAGAACCATCTCCCAGAGCTCTCCGAGTCCCACCGGCGTTACGAAGCCCGTTCCTCTTCATCCTCATCTTCCTCCTTCAGCCTCTTCACCCCGCCGTTTGTTTACCTGCTCCCTTTTTTTGTCCTTTTTATATCTCCGGCCGCGAGACAATGCAGACTCGACTTGGCTCTCGCTGGGTCACGTGGAAGGATCTGTTTACAAGTTCGCACGCTGCGTGAGGGGTCGGAGTGACGTCATGCGCCCTGACGTGTAAAAAAAGAGGCGTGGTCAGGAATCATAACCACGTTACATAAATACTGTTTTTTTTGTTTTTTTTTTACACCGTGCTAGACTTCGGTGACAAGTCCCTAATCCACCACCAGCACCACGGTGACCAGGGTTCGAGCACATTACCCAGAGCACCACTGTTACCCACTTATACAGAGCGACTTACAATGAATACGGTCTTACAGTCCAAGCAGTTATGGGTTAAGGGCCTTGCTCAGGGACCCGACTGTGGCAGAGGTGGGATTTAAACCCTGGACCTTCTGGTTCATAGTCCAGTGTCTTACCTGTCTTACAATAATGGGTTAAGGGCTTTGCTCAGGGGCCCAACAGTGGGAGTTTGGCAAAGGTGGGATTTGAACCCATGACCATCTGGTCCATAGTCCAGTGTCTTACAATCATGGGTTAAGGGCCTTGCTCAGGGACCCAAAATAGGAATTTTGCAGAGGTGGGATTTGAACCCTGGACCTTCTGGTTCATAGTCCAGTGTCTTACCCGCTAGGCTAACCCAGACAGTCTCGTAACCGTTGCATCCATTGCGAAGGATGATCGCCTTCACCCTCCCTCAGACACAACCTACCCTATTGGGAAGCGTCTCACCTGGAGGCCTCTGTATTCATGGGCTACAGATTTGCAAATACAAAATGTCTGTAAGTAAATTTGGAAAATGGATTTAGTTCTAGATTTCCGTAAGTGTGTGTACATGCCAAAAAAATCCGCTTTTTATTTTTATATCATTATCCTTTTCTCTTTATTTATTTATTTTATTTTGTTTATTTTTTTTGTTTGTTTGTTTGGGGGAGGATTTTTGTTGTATGTACATAGTTAATTGTTGTTTTGTGTAATTGAATGTTTGTGATTTTGCTGTAAAATGTTTAAAAGCAATAAAAAAGAGTTTCATATAAAAACATTTTTTAAAAATTGGATTTTTTTATTAATTTGGCTAGTTATCTTTTTCTATTTATTTATTTATTTAATTGTATTTATTTTTTGTTTGTTTGTTTGGGGGGTGATTTTGTTTGTATTTGTTTGTAAAACGGATTTTTATTTATAATAAAAATAATATAATTTTTTATTTATTTGGCTAGTTATCCTTTTTTTCTTTCTTTCTTTCATTTTATTTATTTTTGTTTGTTTGTTTGGAGGGGAATGTTGGTTGTATTTTGGTTGTATGTACATAATTAATTGTTGTTTTGTGTAATTGAATGTTTGTGATTTTGCTGTTTCATATTTAAAAAATCGGATTTTTCACTTAAAACAATCTGAAAGCAGGAAAGGCCACATCAACATGAATGCGTTTACACATACAAAATGTCCACAGCTCTTAAAAAAACCCAACCCAGTTTGCTTTTGATTGTTTACACGCTCTCTAGTGATCTACTCTGGATCACGGTGGATCACTTAATCTGAGAAATACGATTCCTGATCAACGTGGGTGTGTTTACACCTACAGTAAATTAAAAAGTGAAAGAAACGAAGAGTTTGGAAATACCTCAACTGCTGTGTTTACACGCAGATCAGAATCCGATTCGCGGGATCGTTCTGGATCTCCGTTAGTGCGTTTACATGTACAGAATAATTGTACTGGTTTAAAAAAAAGAGCCAGATTTACAGTCACTTCCGTAACGTAATGACACCAAATATCCAAATCTATTCAGTGTTTCAGTTATTCCTGTGAGTTTAAAAGAATGAATTTAGAATAGCCTTTACTGTCAGAGCATCCCAACAGCGCGCAAACAGATAATAATCCGATTATTAGTGTGCATGTGAACGCACGCCGGGATAAACCGAATCCGTTAGGAGTCCGTGGTGACGTCACTGGCATCAAATAACAAGGATCCGTTAGCTCGCGGGCTAAAGTGCTTCGAAAACAAACAACAAACAAACAAACAAAAAGGCAGAAACTCGGTTCAATCCGCGGTCTGTAAGCTCGTGCGGCAGCAGCGATATGTCACAATGTGTGTCACGATCAGAACAGGAAGAATAAAGTCTCGCGCTTCTCACCAATCTCCATCTTTCTCCACCGCTATGTTTTCATCCTCGAGCCAGCCTGGCTGCTGACGTCACGGGTACAGAGCACATAAACATCCGGCACGTGGGGCACGCACTGTACGTAATGACGCACCCGACGCTCGAGGCCTACGAAATATAATATAATATAATATAATATAATATAATATAATATAATATAATATAATATAATATAATATAATATAATAT
>JAUZSV010127013.1:0-13675 GCA_034780495.1 Parotocinclus cesarpintoi | reverse complement strand
CACACACACACACACACACACACACACACACACACACACACACACCCACACACACACACACACACACACACTCCAGAAAAAAGCACTGAATTAGCAGTAGTTTGTTTATGGTATGAATAGTATCTTAGTATAATGGTTACTATGCAAAACAGGCTCATAGCTATTGTCTTTAATTTGATTTTCTCTCCCTCTACATTCTCTCTATCGATCATTCATTTTCTTGAGATAGCAAAATGAATAGCCTCGTCTCCCCTTCATACACAGACTGCTTTACATCTCTTGAGGTCTCTGCCTGGTCTGACTGACTAAGTGGGGCTAGGGTGGGACAACTTTAAAGTGTAGCTGAACCAACCAGCACAAACACTTAAATCAACTCAACCGCTTTTCCTAAATAATAAATATAGTGCATTCCCAAGGTTCTTTGGTATCCAGGTCAGGTATCTTGTGCCAATAATTCATTTAACTTATTTCTGTATTTAAAAACGGAGCTGCGAGGTGAGATTATTCACAACATGTTTTTTTTAATTGTCTAGTTGTTTTAAAGTCAAGGCCACAGGTGCGCGCTGTTGTGCTTTTCTGTTTGTCTTGATTTGTGCTCTCAATGAACATAGAAGAGCTATTTTACTTCTGAAATGGAATGCTGACCCAAAAGTATTCATTTCATATTCAATTATTATTAAGTTTGCCACTGTTAGCCAAAACTGATAATGCCACACATTTATAGTTGGAGATAATGATTTGATCATTTGGTTGTGTCAGATTTTATTGCTATGTTCTAAATTTAAATAGGTTGGAGTTGTACTTATTTAATCTGAATAGTCAATTATTTGTTTCAATAACAATTATTTGACTATCGAAACAGTCAATGACTGAAGACCTTTGGAATAGGCAACAGGCACCACAGTTGCAGTGGCAAGCAGATGCACTTCAGACTTAAACATTGGTCTCCGCTGTGGTGGGGTAGCAAAACAAATTTCTGTGCCCACTGAGAACCATTTGAATGTTGGAACTATAAATATTCACAAATACCTTAGTACAGGAAAACTGTACTGTGTTGTGTAATGTGTGTTTAAAAAATAACAAAACTTTGGTAAGGAACAGCATGGGGAAGCAAATCAATGGTGATTGAAGATGAAAGAGCAACATGTTACAGAGAAACTGGCGCTTTGCAAAAACAATTTCCACAATCAGACAGGCTTGTACTTACACAGCAGCTTAACAGCACAGACCAAGATTTCATAGCTGTCACCGCATTGTACGTTTTCCCTTCCTCGATCCCTGAGAGTTGAATGAGGGACGTGTCAGAAATGCTTCATGGGCTTCATGCTGATTTAAACTTTGTAATGTTTATGGCAGTATTAGAGGGAAAAAAGCATGAATCTACTTCACTTAGAAACTTCAGCACAAACACGGTAACTTTTTTAGTCCGTGAAAAAAAAAGTATGGACAGGATTTAAGTATAGAATATATATGGACATGGATATGGATGCTTTGGGCACTTCTTAAATCCATGGGCCTTAATATGAAGTTGGTCCCACCTTTGCAGCAATAACAGCTTCCATTCTTCTGTGAAACACTGTCTTCCATTAAGACACTCACCCATTGATGTTGGATGAGAGGGCCTGGCTCACCAACTGTAATGATAGACTTATCCATCAGAACTGAAGTTAGAGAAGCATGATTGGTCCATACCCAGAACATTAAAACATTAAAACAGCTCCAGGTACTAGTGGTAGCATGCTTTACACCACTTCACCAACACTTGGCCCCGACAAAGTGCTATGAAGATTTGAAACACAGATTTTGTGCAGAGGAAGTTTGGAATTCTGCAGATGTAACACCTGAACCTAAATGAATACGAAGCATGTCCTAATGCTTTTGTCCATATAGTGTATATCGCGGTTGTTCTACAAACAAGTGCTTCTACCCACATATAAGTTGTGAGTCTATGCCAATTATAAATGGTGCATTGATCCTCTGTATTAGCACGCAATGTTAAATGTTTTAATCCAATATTATAAGGACATAAGTTGGACTAACTAAGGTGAACACTGTGACCACAAGGACATAAATTGTCTTAACAGAGTTCTCAGTGTATCTTTTTATTATATAATATTTTATACATACAGTATTATTATACTTCCTACAAAAAGGGGCTTCCTAATAATCTCTTAAAATGTGTAGTTGAGTGTCCAAAGCTTAAAATCCTGATAATTATTTTAAAATTAGGGCAGATAGAGAGAAGCCAGGCTGAGGCTGGCTTAAAACGCCAACACTTTTTAAAGTGTCCTTTATTTGACATTACAGCCTTGTGCATCCTTCCAGCAAGGCAAGTGGGCCCGGTATAGCCAGCCCTACAGACAGATCCAAAGACACATGTACACAAGTGCACACCCACACAAACACACACAAGAATGCACACGCACAGACAGGCAGATTCCTGATGACATCTGCAGCTGTTCCGAGTCTGTCAGTGTAGCTCATGGACTCTTTGTGTCCTTAACTCGAGACACTAATGACAACGACCACATTTCTCTTTATAGACAGGGATCTGGACTTGACTCCATGCCTACTTAACCCCACAGGGACCTTCAGGAGAAGGTTAATGGAGAACAAATGCTCCGAAATCACTACAGACCATTCATACAAAGGAGAAATACGATTAAACATGAAAGAAAAATTAACCATCACTGTGCTTATTAATACAATCTAAAGGTATAAAAACTTACATTACATACATTGTTCAATCGTTTGGTGTCATTTATCTTCTGTGTCATACGAACCGCAAAACACTTGGATTATATTGTTAACACTGGAATGTGTTTATGAAGTTTATTCTAAGTTGTGAACTTGTGCTTTATATGAAGCTGAATACTTCATAACAAAAAGCATGCTGCATTGGCCGGGAATCGAACCCGGGCCTCCCGCGTGGCAGGCGAGAATTCTACCACTGAACCACCAATGCCGAGCTGAGAAGGTTCATGAAGCATGCCAATGTGAATGCACATATGTTTAAAAATAACACTTTTTCTGGCCCTAGAAGATCCCTTAGAGGCTCCCTCAATTCCTCTCATTGAATTGTTGCCACATGTACAGCAGCTCCCCTCCCCCATTAAATACTACCTATAAAATGTCTTTTCAGTGCCTCGAATCCTTTGAGTCGGTTCATCACATTCAGCTGCACTTGTACTGTTTTTGATGTTCTATTAATGATACAGGCAATTTAGAAATATAATGTTCTATTCAAACTCAATGTAGAGTGGCACAGTGCATAGGCTTTGTTCACACAGAAGATAAATATGGTCCCAAATCCGATATAACTTATCGTATGTGATCTGAATCTGACATTTTTAGTTCTGTTTTGGTCCTGAAATCTGATACATATCCAACACACTGCAATGCCACTCGGTCGGAACAGCCAGATGGGAATAAATTTGACTTTTACGTCATTCCAACGTAACACTCATCATAAATGCACACTGAAGAGTATGGGAAATGGACGACAGCAGTGAGTGAGGTTTTCATTGGCGGGATAGCAAAGTAACAGACCTCATACACATACATATTTGGGGTGATGTCTCTGCAAACAAAATTAAAAGGTACATATCACAAATGCTTTGTGTTTGATTACTTTTTTAAAGAAATGACCACAAGAGGACAATGGTTGAATTGCTAAAGGACAAAAAAAAGGAAAACAATGTAAAAACGGAGTTCAAAGAAAACTAATTTGCAAGTCTGTGGCTGAATAAAGTGCCCTTTTTAACATGACTATTAAATAATTTTTATTTGGTGAGAAAATTAGATTTGGGATACTTTGCTTATATACATGTAGCCATAAAATTACATATTCAACATACATGTACTTAGGGTTCTTTTCCAGATTTTTTTTATCCTAACTAGAAATGCACTGAACCTTTTGTCACTGACAATGGTCCAAAACTCGCAAAATAGGTCCAGGTTTTTTTGTGTTTATTTGTTAAATTTTGTCGCTGAAAATGGTTAAATATACGTGCGTCAAAATGTTAAACTTTTAAAATGAGCTTAATGGTATTAAAAGTTGTTTCTTTAGCTTTCTTGTGCAAGATTTTCAAGCAGCAGCAGACTTTCAGTGAAAATGACTTTCAGAGAGTGATGACCACTCACACAGAGAGAGTGCAAGAGCAACATTGCTTTATTGAAACAGCACAAAACAAACTACAAAAACAGGAGCAATAACTGAAACTAAAGGGGGACCATCAGAACATAGGTGAAGAACCAACCTTAGATAGCAAACACATGAAGCAAAGGGAACAGATATGGAACTTGCCACACAAACAAACTCTGAAAGTATATAGCTACAACCAAATGCTTAGGACAAGGGGTTTGAATAGCAAAATATGTGATTAAGGAACTGCAGTATAGGTGAGAGGAATCAATTTTAAATGAATTTCCATCTTTATAGAACTGAATCAGGGGTGTTTGAGAGCATGAGGATGTCTGGAAATTTCAAAAAAGCAATGAATGATATCTCCTCAGTGTAATCAAAATTTCTACTTAGGCAAATCTTCTTTTTTTCTGTGCATAACAAATGTCCAAGGACGATCATGAGCATATTTACGCAGGGAAAAGTAAAAATCCAAAAGCCATTGACAGAAAAGCTCAAAACAGCATACACCCTGATAGACCTTCTACTGCCAGGTTGCATCCATTCCATAAAGAGCATAACATGCCTGTACAAGCATAAATCAGGTATTAATATTAATAGCTAGGTCATTACGCCCTGAGCGATTTAATGCGATGCCATATAAGGGAGGATCAGTACTGGTCCAATAGGGACCAAGTTCACTCTAAAGGCACAGAGCAGGCACCCTGCCATAAGGTCAGTGAAGAGAATATAGAAGGCGCAAAACACATGAGGGACTAGTAATCCTGCTCATCAATCAATCTGATGACTTTAGGCCAGTTGTTGTTTGGATAAGTTTCTGACTTCACAAAAATATGTTAAATTGCCATTAGCATTACAAGAATTCAAAGTGTTCAGTTAATTTCTGGAGCAAGTCATTCTATATGTACCAAATAATCATTTTACACATAATATAATTTTAATGTATGTTTGACCATGACCTATTTTTAGCAACCAATGCGGGTGAAAAAATGCTTCAGTCTGGTATGAGGTGATCGGCCATGCGGTCAGAACTGATCTAGCTGAGCCCAACACATTACTTTAGCCAGTCAAAGCACTCTGATGCTTGTTCTAGTGATTGCCTTTACTTCAGTCATGGTTATACTGTATGCTTGTTTGCCCAAATTAAAACACAAATTATTAAGATCAAAGGAAGAAAACCATTCTACCAGCAATGTTTGTAATGTCAAACAATGGCCCAGTTCAGTTATACAGTTCAATAAAAGATAGAAACACATAGCCATATAGCTTCTAATAAGTTCAGTCATTAAATGGTAAACCGTTCCAAACTTAAGTGTTATTATTATATTATATTTTGACGCACATCTGTGTAAGTCACGCCTTGGCTCTTAAGCCAGTATAAACAGATTGAGTGAAGGTAGCAGGGTGGATTTTGTTTGCTGGAAATGTCAAGCATCTCTTAGCTGTTTGTGTTAATATAGGACAAGCAAGCAGCACTTAAGCACATGTGTGCAGGCTAATAATATTAGCTGTACTCCTGTAATTACACGGTGGATAAAAACACTTAGAATAAACATTCAGTTAATGCCAGACACCAATAAGACTGAGAGCAATTACAGCTACATTATTAGGGCCCAAAGACCAGAGGTATGAGAGCCCTAAGGTTCTCAGCGTGTTTTTTATTATTGTTATTTTTATTATTATTATTATTATTAATGTTATTATTATTACTGAGCATTCACTTGTGTTTGAGGCACTTGTGCACCTTAAAAGCTAAAAAGAACTTTGGCACGTGTCATTATTGCAAAAAATCGAAACATTCAGGAGTGCATGGGCATTGAAATTGTAAAGAAGCTCCATAGCCCACTTGAAAACAGGCAGTGGTTGATATTAAGGTACACTTATATTTTTAAAATTATAGCATTTACCCAGAGTTATAAATCTATACTTAAAAATAAGCAACTGTGGACTAAAGGCCTTGTTTAAGTACTCAACAGTAGTAGCTTGGCGGAAGCATGATTTGGACCCTGGAGTTATGGTCCATGTATCAATACCTTAATTGTAAGACCATCACAGTGGTCAGATGTGCAGTCGATTTGATCCTCTCACTGCGCTCATCATCTCAGACAGTTCAGTGGTTGCCATTAAAGTTTGCCCAATATTCAGACATTTTGATGGGACATTGTCCTCAACCTACTGGACATATTAACATTGGCTAATATTAGTTTTTGTTTTAAATTTTAAAATAGTTTTTACAGAGTTTATTTGATTCTCTTGAAATGTAGTTGGTATAAAACTAGACATATGTAATGATCACTTGTAAAGGAATAGTAGATACCTTAAAGACACAATGGCTGAAAATTTAACTCGAGATTCTACTTAGTCAGGCCACAAAGATAAATGTTGTTTAATCCCTTGTTCATATTAATAAAACCAGGTCAATAAAGCACAAGAAACGTGCAAGGAGGATAAGACAACCAGCTTTTTGGATAAACAATCTTCAGTTTCAGCACTTTGCTCTGCCCTGCTCAATACCAGCCTCCGACAGCACCTACACAGCAGCATCAATGGAACTTTTTAAACGTGCTCTGAATAAACGTGCAGCGCGCACACACCGACACAGAGCAAAAGCGATAGGGTTAAAGACATACACTGAATTTATGGTTACTGATATTTTTAGCTAGGAGAGTAACACCACCACCACCCCGCTTTACAAAGAATTGCTCATCAGTTTTGACTTAACTACATTCAGCAAGCACATAATTAGGAATGCCTTTACACTTCATTTATGCAATGATCAAATCAGCCAAACATGTGACAGCAGTGCAGTGTATAAAATCATGTATACATGGGCCAGCAGCTTCAAGTAATGTTCACATCAACTGTCAATCAGATAACTGGGACCGATCTGTGATGCCCAATTTTATTTGGTTTCCTTAACAGTCACTACATCAGAATGAACAGAAGGCAGCACACACGACTGGCCCTAAAATTCATTCCCATATCACCAGCAGCCCCGAGCTGCAGACGGGTGGGTGTAAAATTAAACCCTGTGCCACTGACCAACATAAAAAAAAATCTCGGCAGAAAGAAAATCATTTTCTGTTATTTATTATGCCGTAATAAAATCACAGACCTGATTGCTTAATATATTATCCTAAGTAGAAATCTTCAGTGTCGCACAGCCAATTTTGACATTGTATCACATGCTTGGTAAATTCTTCTAAAACGGCCAGCATTATATTGCTTTTTTTATTCTGTATATACTTTTTACTTTATATACATTTTATACTGTATATATAGCAAAATTCTTTTCCCACTCTCTTATTTTCTTACTGTGTGCACTACTATCACGTTGCTGCTTTAACCTGTAAATTTTCTCATTGCAGGACTAATAAAGGATTATCTTATCTTTAGCCTTCTATTAAATTAAAATAAGCACATATACATATAACTCAACGTTTAAATATATTTCACAACAGTTACCAAGTTCTGCATTCCATGTTTTGTGTTTGAAGCTTGTTCATATTATTTAACTATTTGTTAAATCTGTTAACAACTTTACATTGGGACCACAAAATTATAATTTTAAAAAATCTAATTCAGTATAAAGTAGTCATGCTAGAAGCCTGCCATTTGCTTCTTCTTGCAAAAAAGGTATTCAAATTAAGATTAATTAAAATAAATTAGCCATAAAAACCTCCATCATTATACAGATAGTAATTAAGGTCTTGTTTTGCATTTTGTCTGCCATTCATTTCCAGAACTGACGCCAGGTTTAATAGTTTCCAAAATGATATTTAACATTCATAAGTCAATTTAATCCATAAACTGTATGAACATTTTGACAACCTGTTCATCTTATAATTGATATCTAGCAAGGAAAGCAAGCACACACGAAATAAAAATGAACCTTTGTAAGCCTTGATGGTTGTCAATGGAAAGAAATCAGATGACGACTGCAAACGACTTAAGTTAGCATTGACTGTTTTGAAGGTCACTGCTGCCAAACAGTGCTATTGTACTAGTGGTTTCAGACATGAATACATCTATTGCAACTCATCAAATTTCAGTGTTATGTGAATTCCTCACACAGGAAGTCTAAGACATGTCGTCTTTCAATTATTTCAAATTCCACTGAAATAAATGCGGTTTAGATTGCGAAACTTCGCTGACAAAAAGCTAGTGTGACCCTGGCTTAGTGTCTCAGTCACAGCAAGTCTTGACAGCATCTCAACTAACTTAACTGGTATTAACTTAACCATGCTGTTCCACATTCCACGCGTGACCCATCCTACACTTCCTAAGCTTTTAGAGACGGACCCACCTCTAACACACTAATCCAAACCTGGAACACGCAAGAACCTGAGAACTCGCTGAATAAATAAATAAGAACTCCGTTCCCATCTTGCCCCCTATTCCAGTCAGAGAGACAGAAAACAGACTTAGTCATGAGGTCAAGGGTTACCTCAGTCTCAATTATGTGAGTCCCGTATGGAAGGCGATTATTCTAAAGCCTTCGACATCTTTCTTCTATCTGACAAAGACCTAAACACAGTAGAAAAACACGACGGGCCCTCCTCCCCTCCCTCTACACGGCTTGTCAGAAGGCATAAAGTTTATAAACAAGGACGGACCGGGTCAAAGGGGGTACAGAGAGAGGTCACAGTGTGAAGAACAGAGAGACTGTGTCTTACTCTTTCGTTGATGGATACCACTCGGCCAGACCAGTGGCATATTGAAAGCCGAGCGGCCACACAAGGACAAAGTCCCCAGGACAAGTAAAAAGGATGATTTAACAGTGTCAGCTTGGTGCAACTCAATCTAAAGTCGAATATGACCTAAAAATAACATGCACAGAGGTGATACAAAATGGCATTGTCCTACATGTAGTGAGCAACGCAAGAACTTTAGAGGGATTCTTTCCAAGGTCTTTAGATAGAAAAATGAATGCAGATAAATCTATTTTAGTGCAGTGGCCTTGTATTGGTTACAGGGAAAATGGGAACAATGGAACCCAGTGAGTTCATAATTATTTTCACAATGTCTCCTCTGTTTCAGACTCCTAGGTGAGGCAGCTATCGAGCTAAAAGCTTGATTACTGGAGACATATCGTACTGTTGAATGAAATGAAATGGGTTAAAATGAAACTTTTTAACCCAACAGATCTTCATTCACATCTAATGGAAACAGGCTTAATTCTGAGCTCTAATCTTCAATGTGAAAGTTTAGGATTCAAATAATGATTTACAATATCTGAGTGGTGTAAGATTTAATTATTCTAGATGGATATGGCCATTCCTAATAAAATGTAAAAACGTTACTGTGGTGGCTTAGTGCTTCAGGTACTGGACTGCAGACCAGATGAACCAGGGATCAAGTCCCAGCTCTGCCAAGCTGCTGTTGGGTCACTAAGCAAAGACCTTAACCAACAATTGCTTGGATTGTTTCAACAGTAAGTAATGGAAAAAAAAAAAGGTTTACACAAACTCTGCAGGGAACAACTCTGAACATTTTACAGCAACTTTTAATGAACCACTAAAAGTGAATTAAGTGACTGGCCTTAATAACCTTAAAAACATTATAGCTCAAACTTTTGCACATTTATGGATTTTTTACTAAATAATATTGTATTGTATGTATGTATTATATCTTGCACTGATAGGTCATATATGTCATCTTTATATCTACATAAACCTTGGAATAATGGTTATGCAAAACTCCATAGGCATGATAGCAACAGGCTTAACACATTTAATTGGGAGGATATATAAGACATGAATTGTATCAGCTTACACCACAATCATAGGATGAAAAAACAACAGTGAAATGGATAAAGTGCATAAAAGATAAAGTGCAGTGCAAAAGTCTTAGGCCACCATTAGATTTGAAGTCAAGTCAAGTCAGATTGATTTCTATAGCTCTTTTTACAGTGATGCGTGATCTCAAAACAGCTGTACAACATTATATTATCTTCCATCTTCTAACCCTGAAACCAAGACTCAAAAAGGGACCAATCCTCCTTGGGTGGCTTATATGTTAATTAAAATAATTACGTTTGTATTAATAGTAAAACTAAGTAATTAATAGCAGATACATAACATAATGTTAAATGTGCATATCAACAATAATTTAATTCAAAACACAAAGTTACCTGGGATACTGAGTTCTTAGCGGGAAGTCTTTGGAGGCACATCGTCCCCTGACAGCTGAAAGGTGGGAAAGAGTTACTGCCCTCTGGTGTGGCCTAGGCATGGTGGGCTTAGTTTCTGTTGATTAGCAATGGTAATAATGATCATATATAACATATTGTCGACAAGTGGATCCAAAGGTTTTGGATTCGTCACTCCATAATACTCTTTTCCACTGATCTTCATTCCAATCTTTGATAGCTTTAGAATTCCTTAGCCTTTTCACCCTTTTTCCTGTTTCCTGGCAGTTACCCTCCCAAAAAATCTATTCTTGATCAAGCTTCTTGGACTGTAGAAGGGACAACCTTGCATCAATGTAAAGCTGAAAGATGCTGCTATTTCCCAAGTATAAGCGGAAGTCACATTAAATACTTACCACTGTAGCATATAGAAGCTGTATTTCTGATCTTTTAGTGTTTTAATACTTGTATGCATTTGCTATTCTTACATTTTTGAAACAGTGGTATATGCAATCCAATGGTGGCCTAAGACTTTGGCACAATACTGAATGTAAAATCCAAACTAATACAGACTCAGTAGTTCAGGGTAGTATTGGCCTTGTACATCATAAGCACATGGGTTTGTTTATCAAGCTGCCAAAAGTGCACATACACTGATGTTCCCAGTGACATAATGCAGAATGCAAGTTTGGCCAGCGTCAAAGTTCTTGTTAGCATGCCATTCACAATTAATTACTTAGCTAGCCATCTCAGGCCATTACTGTGTCATTACTTCATCTGACAAATTTGACCATTTCTCACTGAAAACAGGCACAAAAACATAAACACTTTGAAAGTGTGCAGCCTTTACACATTCACCACGGGTATTAAATATGTCTTGGATAGCAATAATTCTGAATCTAGTGATTTGTAATAAATAATCTCAGTTTTGTTTTATTTTCAAGGCCTTAATGTCCGCATTTTAAGACGAATATCACCTTTTGTCAGCCGATCACAGAGTAGAGTCATCCGCAACCTGGATGGGTTCGGAGCTTATTTGATGGATTGAGAATCCCACAGGAGTCTGAGTTGGGCTTTGGAAGATGGCCATGTTGCAAACAATCGTTGCTTTTCTCAGATTAATGTTCAAGCACACACAGTGACTCCAATATTGGTTGACAAACTTCCCCTTGGGTGCACTCCATCTCACTTTGGAACTGAAAAGTGGTTTCGGGCGGTTTGTGGAATGAGCAAGGGCAAATGTCTGGCCAAAGGGGAGCTTTGCTTAGTAGAAGCAATTGAGTTCTCCTCAGCAGATGAGTGTTGATTTTGGAAAGCTGGTGTTTTGGAACAACGTGAAAGAACAAGTAGTTTAATTAAAGCCTGCGTGGACACTTAACACCCTAGCATCAGTTTTCTTTCACTGCAATTCCTAATGCAGATTTCATTATAATTTCCAGTCAAAAATAAAAAGCAGTTCTGTCAGACAAAGCAACACAGGTGGTTAGTGGAGATGCAGTCGCAAAATATTAAGTCTGGGTATAGCTTCGTTCTGATTTAAGGTTGATTCTGTACCTCAGAACGAACATTCTGTTGCATTTTAGAGATTCCTCATGAAATACAGGCATCTCTAGCCATTAAAATGCATACACACTCAATAGAACCCGTTCTACCTCTGTTTCACACACTGCTGAAGTAGACACTGCAAAGTCACAATAGAGGTCTTATTTGGGGTTCAAGGCAGGACTGTCAGTCCGGCGTTTCTCTAGCACCGATTAAGTGACCCCTCTGCAGCTCGGTGCTTGTTCCACAACCCAGAACCTACGCAAGGGATTAGTCAGCAGTGACAGTGCAGCCTTATCTTGCTCTGCAGTGATAAATCAGGTGCTAACATAAGTCACTGCCCAAAGAAGTCTGTGTAGAGAGAATGGTTCAGCACAGATACTGAAGTCTGCAGAAAACATGGCAACCAAAGACAAATGCATGCCTCTGGAACAAGTTTATGTCTGCACCAAATCACCACTACTGCCTTCTTGCTAGAACACGCCTCAGCAACCAACAATCTATGGCAATGATGCTGCCTAGTTGATCAATAGTGGTGTTGCATTAAAAAATAAAACTACTATATTCTTCAAATTGCGTGAACATTAGAAAATCCTGATCTCCACAATCCAAGCCAATATTTAACTGTCATTTATGTTAACTGCCAGCCTTACACTCAGCCTTACACACTTACACAGACGTGATTGAATTCTAAAAGCTTTGGAAATGTTTTGTAACTATATTGTAACACATTTCCTGCTTTTTAAGTAGATTCATTAATACACACAACCAGGTATATACACCAATTAAGCATAACATTAACCCAATGACAGCTTGGATTCTAACATTCATGCAGATGTTACCTCCCACTTAAGCATGCTTGTATATCAAGTAAACCCCTTCATGGCAGTGGTATTCCCTAATGACAGTGGCCTCTTGCACACAATAATACATCCTGTCCACACTCTGAAATTGTTCAGGAATGCTTTGAGAACAATAACAAAGAGTACAAGGTGTTGACTTAGAATCCAAATTCCCCAGATCTCAGTCCAATTAAGCAGATGTGCTAAACAAACAAGCAGGTGGCTTTAATGTTATGGTCAACTGATATTTCTACATAGTATACAAGATTTCCTGTGGCTAGTCAACAATAACACAAACCATTTTGTATATGAAGCACACATACCACTTGGATGGGAGATGTCTTACGAAAAGGAAACAACTGTGCTGCTAACCCCAACACCAAATTCATGAACCTAAATATCAAGCCAATGTACTGCACCAATAGGTGACTCCGTTTGACATCTGCTGCTCATAGTGGTAAGGAGAGATGACCAAGTGAGGATCAACCAAGCATTTAGACAACTGAAACAGCCTCTCACAGGAAGAAAATGCCTTCAGAGAACAAAGTGTTCACTCCCTGAGGCCAGGATGAGAAATGAAACTTTAGAGGATGAAAGCCCTCAACATTCACGTACTTGTCATCGCCATGTTGAAACAAACATGGATGAATAAAAACAGCACAGAAACTCCATACCTGAAGCACTGACAGTGACTCTTTTGTCTGATGGTGAGTTTTCACTGGATTTCACTGGACACACAGACACAGAATGCAAATATCGAGTCAACTTCTTTTTTTTTAAATCTGGTTTCAGGTGTGATTTTTATATTGCCCACACCTGTGAAAAGAAGCCAACAATTTTGTCCGGCCACTTTTTTGAAGTTTTGCATGAAGTTATATCATGATTGGCCTTTTTCCAGTTTTTTTATGTGGTGTTCCAATACTATCCTTAACCATATTCTTATGAAAATACATATAAATAAATAAATATATATATATATATATATATATATATACACACACACACACACACACACAC
>JAUZSV010126904.1:0-13676 GCA_034780495.1 Parotocinclus cesarpintoi | reverse complement strand
AATTAAGTAGGTGAATGTTGAAGCGCTCAGCATTCAGAATGAAAGCTACAGCTGTAAAGTTAGACTTGGACTGCAGTGGCCTAGTGGTTAGGGCTCTGGATTACTAATAGGAAGTTTGTGAGGTCAAGAATGAATTGCTCATCTTGATTATAAGTTCATCTGGGAAAGGATGTCTGCAGAATGATGTAGCATTATTGAGTCAACTGAGAAAAAATGTGCTGTTGCAGATCTTCCTGGAAAACATCAAGTAGTGTTGGATCTGGTGCGTTTTTCTGACTACTTTATCATAAGACCTGCCATATGGCTCGAGAGAAGGTCTAACTTGCATCATGCCCTGGTTATGTGTAACAGACGTTTTTGTTTGGCGTGTTTGCATCCTATGCTGGCCATGAGTATGTTGATGCAATGCGTCTGCCCCTTTTCACTGGTGGTGTTTGTTTTCCTGTTTGTGTTCATGATATGAAGCGAGCAATTCATGTGAGGGAAGCTTAATAACATCACAGAGTTATCCTAATGAATGAGTCAGGCCGATGTGCACTACTAAACAAAAGTTCTCTTATCATTTAGTTGCAATTATTGCTGCACAAGGGGTCACACTGGATACTTAAAGCAAAGGTTTATAAGCTGTTCCCAGTCACATATACATATAACATTAGATAATTTTCCTCAATACATTAATTGCTTCCTGTTCAAAGACCCATCTTGGTTTGTAATGACAAATCATTAAACATCCATCTACTCCGAAGCCATCTGGGTCACAGACCACAGTTACAAGTGCACCAGCTGCACTATGGTAGTTCCATTTGTAATAATTGCGCAGAATAGAGCAAAAAAAAAAAAAGTTCACACCCTCTGGTACTGGTACCAGTACCAGCATAGTCGTGGTAAAATTTAAAACCAGGCAACACGTTCCAAATGTTTTATGATCTCCAAAAAGCTTTAGCATTCAGTTCAGCCCAAATGTCCACAAGACATACACTGGAGCTTTGCTTTAGCCACAGTTATGTCTGTTGCATACAGCATTTGGAGACATGGGGCCAGAATGTGAAAAATGATAGCACTGTGGCACTTCATCTGTACACACATGTCACCACAATTATCATGTAAAATGATCACTTTGTGCATAATGTTTCCTGCATAAGAAAGGGTGTTGTTTATTAAAATGAGTCAGGGACAAGTGTGCAGACACTGTATCCAATATTTGTGGTGGGGATACTGTCATCGGCATATTGATCTTAATGTTTTGACTTGAAAGTCTTAAATTTTATAGCGCTCATTAGTTTTGATTTCTGTCAACACCTTACAGATCTCTGTGCCTGAAATTTGAGATGTAGTTCTACAGTTTTACACAAAGTTCCCAGCTTAAATCTGGCAATGTCATTCCAGGGCCAGATGTCTGATGGTAAAGGTTTGGAAGCAATGTCTGTGGTTTGGCTTTGTTTTCACCTTCTGTCTCTTTCTCTCTGTCCTCTGAGAACTCAAAACACTATCATATGGTATGACTCACTGTTGTTTTCTTTTAAAGCTACTATGGTGTTAATATATTAAGTACATAGATGCAAAGCCTAGAATCCATATCTACCTAGAGAATGTATTTATCAAATTGTCCCTGCTTGAAACTGCTTCTCCCACGAAACTCTGGAGACTATCAGTGCAGGCATTACGATAATGCCTGTGCTAGTGCTTGGATAAAACCATAAATCTAAAAGATATTCAATATCAAATCAGTTGTGCTCCCTTAAGGCTTCCATCCAATACAAACATAATAAATGCCAACGTGAAGCTTGGAGAATGCATGTGTAATTTGTAAAATGTTGTGTAAAAGCACTATTACCAGCAAGTAGGAGAAGTAAAAGCTCTATTACCAACACCTTTCTGCTAGACTGAATGTTTCCAAATTACTCTCAGGCCAGTGGCTAATGGTACCCGAATTGAAAGCACCTGGCTAACCGTTCACATGTTCACACAAAGATCCATCCTATTAATGCACCTTAGGTGTGTTTTTATTTACTCCTCATTGATCACCATGTTCACTTTGGGATTTATAATAATTTAGACTCAAACAGAACACAGATCCTGGTATTTTAAGTGTTGCACCAGTAAAGCCATATCATTAAAACCCCTGCTGTCTGCCTGGGGACTGTGGTGTTTGCCCTATCAACCACAGCGACACTAGCCAATCACAAGTTTATGTAAGATTAAATATATCCCACCTCTGCCAAGCTGCCACAGTTGTGCCCTTGAGCAATGCCCTTAACCTACAATTGCTTGACTTGTAAGACTGTATAAGATGTAAGTCGCTCTGGATAAGGGCGTCTGCTAAATGTTGTGAATGTAAATTCATGTAAATATACAGGTTTGCAAATGATCATTTTCTATGAGCAGGAAGGAGGTTTTTTAAGATTTCCAGTAATTGATAATTTAAAAAAAACTACTCGTATGGGTTGCTGATGAAAAATTACATTTGATACTCCGTATCCGTTGGAACCGTATTGTCTTTATAGACTTGTTCAGGTTCTGTTAGATTTGCCAAAACTGCTGGTGTGATGATCTGGGGAGCCATTGCATACGACAGTCGGTTATCACTAGTAGGGGTACGAGGAACACTAACAAATCAGTAATATGTGCAATGCATCCTGTGACCACGTGTTGTGTTGTGCATGGCAGGGCTTCCAACTGGGATTTTTAAGCAGGATAATGTTCACCCACACACAGAATGAATTTTCCTAAGAATGTCTGTCCAGGCTAGATGTAGCTCAATAGTATACTTAGAGCTTCCTTTCAATGGTACAGTTTTCCTCAATAAACGTATACTCTTGTTCTGACATTGTAATTACTTGCATTGTTCATTATTACATGTACACACTTGAAGTTTCATTCAATTTCAACTCCTTGTTGACTTTTTTCTGTCAATGAGGGCGAGTTTTTTTGGTCAATGATAATTGACCAAATAATAATTCATATCATAATACATTTATAAATCCTATAATTTAAATATTCCTTATATTGGATACTTTAATAAGAAACAATGTGCAAGCTGCTATTGTGTCTGCAATATGACGTGTTGGAATGCGTTATGCAACATAATGTGTTTAATTAAACGCCTCTAAAGTACAATTGCTTGTGTGTTTTTACATTTGCAGTTGTTTTTATCCAAAGTGACAAAGAGATGCAGACTTACAAGGCCAGTCAGTGGAAATGCCATGACTTTAGACTTCAACCTTCTTGTCACTAATCCAGTTCCGTAGCCAATGTGTTACCACTGTTTATGTTTACAATGTGCTCGTCTTTGCTTGACAATCAGACATGCTTTGCAAGACGATATAGATCACAATATGAAATGTCATGAAGAATTAATAGTAAAAGAGTCAAATTATACTGGATATAACAATAATGAATAAAATTCTGTTTATCATATGTTAATCTGTACATGTATATATACATACATATAAAAAGTTAGAATTAGATTTCTGTATAAACACATGGCTCTGCTCATTGCCTGTACTGAATCAGAAAGGCTTGCATTGAATCATTCTATATCCTGCAGCGCTCTCATGTGGATAAACGTCTTACTACATATAAGTGTCATAAACTGCTGTTGAACCCTGCGGTTCCCTCAGGTACAGTGTTTCCCGAAGAGAATGTCTTGTTTATTAAAAATCGATGCACCCACGAAAACAAGGATCAGAATATCGAACTTTAGATACTATGAATGTAAGGCTGTATCTTGATCTCAAAAAAAGTTTTTTTTTTTTTTTTTTTCTCAACTGTGTCTGATGAAATATTTACCAATTTTACCTTCTCTATACTGTGATGCTGGTAAGCCATCTGAAAATCTCATAACATCATATTTGTTTTTCTAATATACTGCAAAATGCTGTTTTGAAGTGATGGGGTGGCTTAGTGAAATCCAATTGTGTGGACTACTCATCAGAAGGTTAAAAGATCAAATCCAGTTTCTGCAGAGCCGGCCCTGACCAATGTGGTGCCCTAGGCGAGATTTTGGTTGGTGCTCCCTGCATCATCAATCATCGGGTTTATACACTCACACAGACACTGCAAAGATTTCTGTTTTTAAGTTTTTTTTTATTTTTTATTTTATATCGAAAACAACAGTGAAACAGTCAAATCAGTATTAAGGAAATTAGGTAATTGAGGTTACATTTCTTTAATGAGTTTAGGGAAGGGGGTAACTGACGCTATCACATGCTAGCTAGTAACTTTTTCTGAAGGGAACTTTTACTGTACAACATACAGTATCATGTTAATTCACCATATTATATTACCTCTGTTTTTTTTGCCGCCTCCTCTTTTCTCCTTTATATTCCCATGGGGGGTTGGGGTGATGGGTATCATGTGTTGTTATTATAATAATTATTAATTTGACAAGGAGGTTATGATTATGTGTGCTTTTCTTGTTTTCATATTTATTAATTGTTTATTTGTTTAAAAAAAAAAAGAAAAAGCATGCACGCGAGCGCCCCCATGGACAGACTGCTGACTGACTATATGAATCCATTTATTTTGGATTATAACTTTATGTATGCATTTTTTACATTTATTTACACACAACTGAGGTTATTTCATTAGGGGACATTTAAATTTTAAATACCCCCTGTTTTTTGTGAGCAGTACACTGTGTTATGGATCTGTACCTCTTTCTCATCTTCTCAGTAAAACATCCTGTTTCGGAAATTTAGTCAGAATGGTTTACTAAGTTCATTTAGTAGCATATAATTTTATACTTTAAAGTACTGTATACTACTTTGCTTACAAAACATTAGGGAATATTTGATTATCATTTTTGTGAGCAGTATACCCTACTGAAAAAAACAAGCATTGACCAGCATCAGATCCATGCTGGACCTTGCTGGCAAAGCTGGTTACCCAGTATGATCTTGCTGGTTTTGTTGTTCAACCCCCAGTAAAGACCAGCATCCCCAGCAAAATCACGTTTAAAACACAACAAAAGCTGGTCACCACCAAGTCCAGAATCATGCTGGTCTGTTTTTTTAGTAGGGTATGTAAGCCAAGTTTTTGTTGAGGGTGTTTTTTTTTTATCGGATTAGTGTAAAAACCTGTGTACTTCTGCTACCTCTGGTTGTAAGTTGGCCTGGACAAAGATATCTTCTTATTACTGCGAATATATGGAAAATATCCTGAAAGGCCAACGCTACTTAACACTAACTACCGCCAGATCATGATAAATAGGATTCCCATCTCAGTATGCGTACAGAAATATGGCGCGCCATCTGGTGGATAAGTAGGAAATGGATACTAGTCTCCTATTAATCGCATCAGTATTAAAAAAAAATATCATTTACTTATATAAATAAGCAAATAATAAAAAATAATTTACTTAACACTTTATATACATGACTTGTATATTTCGCTATAAATGTTGTACATTACTACTTATTACTGTACATTTTTAATTATTATATTATCATCATAGTCAAACTAGGATTCTTTTGGAACAGCATGAAGGAAGACCGTGATATGTGCAGCCCATGTCAAGATCTTGCACCAAAAATCTATTTAAAATGTAATTATTTTGGTGTTATTATTCTTTCAAAATGCACATTTTCCCCAGATGTGTTTCCAATCAAGAAGACTATAAATCTCTGGAAAGCAGGATTTTTTTAGGTTCAGATGTATGAAGTGGTCTATTAAATCACAATGTTGAAGAACTGATTAGAGTAATTTAAAATGCCCTATAACTTAAATACATTGTGAAATAATGCTGCATTTTACTGTCCATATTACAACTCCCATATAACAAATCTGGATATAGGTCGAAATACATGAATAAATACTACACTATATAACACTAAAACCCAGTCACACACAGTACACCACATACCTGTTGAACATTTGAAAGTAAGGGTTGTAATATGGTGGCACAGCATTTATTTTACAAATATAGCATTTATTTTCCCCCTGTCATGCTTGATACTGTAAACATTTTTTACTACACTAGTAAAAATGTGAGCGAAACTGACTTCAAAATGTTTTTGCATTTTACTGAGCATAAATCAGTGTCACAAGGCAAAACCTGAAGTTACATACTATAAATATTAAAAATTATGCATTATGATATTAATTTCATTAAATGTATACATTTATTCATTCATCTTAAATGACCTAATCCACAAGTTATCTTTTCTTATCGCTTCTTATTCATTATGAAAAAATACTTTACGTTTTGTGAGCAGTGTATGTGCACACAAGTTCTAAAAAATGGCAAGTAGTACTAAATGCACGTACCCTTCAATGCACCATATCATACTGCAGTTATGAACTGACTCCACTCTATTATAGAAGTAGCCAGATAGGCTCATGAATACTCATAAAAACATTGTTGGGGAAATGTACTTCATTGTGAGATGTACAAATTAAAACTACACTACACCAAGCAGAATCCATAGCTCACCATCTGGAAACTCTGGTGGCTCCAGCTCATATGACATAGACTGACACTTAGTGGAATGATATGAAATTATTTTTGGAAACAGCGATTGTTGGGGATTGTTACCAAAGCATATTTAAGAAGCCAGTGCATATTCTGGTATGGTGCATGTTAATGCCAGTGACATGGAGAACATCTGTGATAACCCACTAATGTTGAAGTATGTGAAAAGCTTTTTCTGGCTTATTTCAGCAAAAGTTACCTTCTGCATGTGTTAGAACAGCATGGTGCTTTTTAAAAAGAGAACGAAAGAGAGCGGGTGTTAAAAAGCATGTCTGCAGTCCAGAACCATCTCCAATCAAAACCATCTGGACGTTTATGAAGTGCAAATCTGACAACAGATAGCCTGGACTGTTAAGCAGCAGAAGTCTAAAATCAAGCAAAGAGGGACAAAAATTAAGAAGATCAAAAAGCTGATGTAAGGGTATCCCATCCTAGGTTGTTTTTAGGGTTTTTTGGAAGCTGGCACAGGAATCAAATACAGAAATAATATTTATACTTTAGTTGATAAGATACAACATATAAAATATTTTCTTTCTGTTGTGTTTAATTGAATTACTATTTACTAACTGACCTAATAAACCTCCATAAGTCCTCTGTAGTTACGCTGTTGTCTGGCTCCAGTGTTACAAGGCATACTATCCTGATAAGAGACCAGTGGCATAAGAAAATAAAATGTAATTAGTGCACATGCTCTGCAACAGCATTTAGATAGGTAGTATGTTTTAAAGTTTTTAAAGGTTTTTTTTTCAAGCTTTGGCCAGAGCATCACACTGCCCTTATTATTGATTTTACCTGTCACTGGAAATAAAGATATGTCTTTGTGTATTTACACATATTTTTAAAATATATTTTTAAATATTGATTTTATATATATATATATATATGTGTGTGTGTGTGTGTGTATAGCACTATTGCCTCATAGCGAAAAGGCCCAATCTCAGTTGCCTCAACTTGCCTGGGTTCCCCCTGTGTGTCTATTGATTGAAATAACTTAACTTTAATTTGACCTTCAAATTAATTCCTAATCCTAGGGTTTCACGTACTTTCGTTCACTCCCAGGTAGTTAACATTGGATTACTTTCACCAATAAAGAGCTGACCAAGTTTAACCCATTAACTGCCAATTTTTTTTCTGAATATTTTTTACTTTATTTCTACATCCCATCCCATCTCATCAGTAGGCGAGTGAAAGCACCTGATCCCCAAATGGGGATCATGGTTTTTAATGGGTTAATATTTTTGTATCTCCTGTTTAATTGGGTTATCTACTTTAGGACTTTTTAGGGTCAAATTTATGCAGAAATACAGAGAGCATTCTGATTACAGAAATGTATTATTCTAATGAATTTGCTAACTTTATGATGTGCCATCTTGAAACAAAACAAAACGTCATATATCAAGGCAAGTCCTTAGAACGTTGTGTTCTTGTGTTTGGTGTGTATGATATAAAAAACTGGCTAGATGAGTTAAATTTATATTAACCCTGTATATTCTTAAATTTGTTGAAGTGATATGGAAAAGCTGTAGCTCTGACCTAGGACTTGCTGCTTTGTTTTTAAATGATACATGTTGTTATATATAAGCTTGCTGTTGCATTGCAGAGGCAGATTGGCTTCCTCATCACACAGCTTGTTTAGTTAAAGTGTAGATTTCCACTCTAGCACAGCAGGTGGCGAACATGCACTACTGATTAGCATTTCACCTGTTCACCTGTTCAGCAAACGCACGTGTTACTGAATAAAATAGAATAAGTCAAGTCAAGGCAATCAGGAGTTGTGTTTTGATGGTTTTGCCCATTTGTGCTTGAAATCTTAATGCAGTAGCATTCCGTCTGATTTACCCCTATTTCTCCTGGTCAGGGTAGCAGGGAAGGGTCTGTGAGGAAGCTTACCAACATCCCAGAGTTATAGCTGTTCCAAGGACTGAACAAAAATTTCACCAAGCCGATGGGAAGGACTTTTTAACAGTTTATTTGTCAAACGTTTAGTTGGAATGTTGTATTGCTGAGTAAGAGGATCACAGCAGATCCTGCTACCCAGTCCATAACCTTCATGTCCAGCCCAGTGTTCAAATCCAGGTCAGGAACTGGTGTTCCATGCAACTTATCTCCAAGCTACAGGAACTGCATGTAGGGGTTTATTTGTGTCAGGGCTGTGGGGCTCCTTGCACCCTCACTGGAGAACATAGGGCACATCTGTCCATCATGGGGCTCAGTAGGGGCCACTGTTAAAGCAACCAAATTCCCTTCCTCAGATACAGAATCTTATCAACAGCTGATGCCCATCCCAGGTGAAAGAATAAAGTCTCGATGTAACCTTGTGTATAAGTGCAACTCTGTGTGTGTTGCTGAAATGGATACTGATGCTGATAGCAATGTGAAATAAGCTTAACAAATAAATAAACCAGGTTTCATGCAGTTGATGGGCTTGCATTTAGTACACTATGGCATTAAATTATCCTTGTATACATTTAAATACATGCAAGAAATGTCTGAACATAGGCAGGAAATTTCATATAATTCCCATACCTTGTAATACAAATGTAGAGTTTAACAACAACAAATAGCGGAAAGTCATAATGACAAACACGATGGCCTTGACCAAACAATATCTAGACATGTGAAATGAGTTTCTAGTCCAAATATGGGCTCTGCTCTAAAACTATGTTGTTCCATTACACATTGATCCGCAGTATTGATTGGCTGTTGAGATGAGCAGCTGGGCAGAAAAGGAAAACACCTTGCGTAAGAGTGCAACAAAACAATACTATAATAAAATTACCTATGTAAAAAGAAAATGAAGCATTAAGATGCGTAAGCATTAAGCATTAGCATTAAAATAAGGAAATATTACCTGGGGCCTTGTGCACATACGTTTTGCAAGCTTTTGCACCCGCTGTCTGAAGTTTCAACCATTATTTTAACTTGGCTGAGCCAGAACTCACTCTCTTACAGAGCAGTGTGATAGATCTAATGCTTTGCATTATTAAATCTACCTTTTTTATGTTGAGGGATTTTTATACTTCTCATAGCAAACTGGGAAGCAGAAGTCAGAACTGTGATCCCAACTGTGCATTGACTGACTGCCAAACTTAATAATAGAAAAGCTGTGCCATACGAGGAATAATAGTGTTTAATGTCCTGAACTATAGACCAGAAGATTCAGTGTTTAAGTCTTACATCTGCAAAGCAGCCATTGTCCCTGAGAAAGTCTCAATGCAAAGGCAAAATGGATAAGCCAAATTATGGATATAGTATTAATCCCAATCCCAACCAGAGAAAGTTGGAACAGTATGGAGAATGCACATAAAAAAACCTCTGACTTTCAATTGCAGACAGTATTTTATATTTTGTCTAGTCAACTTCATTTGTTTATACACACACATTCCTGCATTTCAGTGATGGGCCACGGTTTGCCAAAGTAATCCATTGACCATGTCAGCTAGGCATGTGCCCTTTCCCTTTATGCACTAAAGTTCATCCAGACTTGCTTAATGTCCAAACTGCGGCAGAGGTGAGATTTGAATCCTGGATCATTGTCCAGTATCTCAACTGCTAGGCCACCATTGTGCTATATGCTGTCGAAGTGCACATTCAGTTATCACGAATCAAGTTCCTAGTCTAGCTATAGTGTACAGTAGGATGATTGTATTAATCCACTGTTTTCCTAATTCCATTTTATATTTAAGGGGTCATTGTGGTACCTATCCACCTGTGGTTACCTTTTCTACAGTAGTGCTGGTCCTCAGAATTACTGAATGTTTAATGACTATCGTGCACAAGAGGTTTGGATATTTTTGATAACATAACCAAATTAACTCACTTGGTTATTTGCTGAAGAGGTCACTTTTTAAATGAAGTAACGCTATTGGATTCCCAACGGTATCGTTGTAACATACCAAAAATGCTAGGTTACTTATTTTTTTGGAATGACTGTTTTAAGACCAACTATGCAAAAAATCATGAGTGACAAGTACTGCCGGTGTTCAGTTAATTTAGGGACTTATAAAGCTTTAAAATCCTCCAGATGTGGAATAAGATACCATTTTTTTAAAGACGTGAAGAGTTTGATGGTAGACAAACATGTTGCCAGAGTATAAATCCCCATGTCTTTGCACTCCATCAAACATGGTTCCAGAGGCATCCCTTTTGAACCTTTTGAGTTTTTGGCCCCCCTTCACCCCTCTTTCAGATCTTGAGCCATGCGAATGACTGTTGTGCTGGGAAAGATGGAAAGCGAGGAGCATGCTTCTCTCAGGGGGAATCCCTGAGTTCAACCGAGGAGAGCTGGATTTAGTTATGAACTTAATGGAGGAGGAAAAATGGGGAAACATTGTTTAAGATTTGAAGGAGGGTCTGGGGACCAAACCGAAAGTTCCAGATCAGGGTTAGCAAGTGCAGTCAGTCACTGAAGCCATCACGTGATCCTGAAGAATGTTCCTATTAAAATAAAGCCTTACTAATTAGGCCTTTCCATTATATGGAATGATTGATATGTGAGAGAAGTTATTCCTAACGTTATTCTGTCAAATAATTGGGTTGGGAATGACAGGGCTTGCAAGATTGAGGGCATTGCAAGGCAAATTTTAAGAACCACCATTAAATATTGTCATGTGCCGTTTGACGTCCGTGATATTGTTGTTTGATATAGGATGTTATATGGGATATTTGATCATTGGGCAAAAACATTATATAAATAAAGTATATAATGTAATTTTTTTTGTCCTCCTGCTGCCACAATCACTTGCTCTGGTTTTGCTTCATTCTCGAGATGCTGCTGCTTACTGGTTAAAGGATTAAGTGTATTGCTCTTGTCATTTATACTCTCTTTCTTTTTTTTCTTTTTTTTGTCTATTTCTGTGCCTGGACATGTCATGTGAGGCTGAGCATGTTGGACATATCTGATATCACGTGACTTCTATGTGTTGGGACCAAGCACATGGGAGTGTTTTAGTATTGTGCTTTGTGTTAGTTTTAAACTCAAATTTGGTGAAATTCATATTTTGAAAATAGCTTGCTTTAATAAACTCTTTAAGCCTTGTTTGATACGTTTCCTTTTCGAGGCTCATTCTGAATTGCTGGAGTGCCTTGGTGCTCAATTAAACCATTGCTTTGGTAACTTCCGGGTGGCGTAGTACAGTATGTTTGCGCTTCTTTCAGATCCATAATTTTCCTAATACTCTCAATCATTCCAATACTTTCAGTTCAGAAATAGAATGGTTGGATTCCATAGACAAAATACCTGCTGAGGAATGTCACTAAGAAGAAAGCTTGAGATCAAGAAAGACAACACACAGATATTGGAAAAAATATGCATAGAAGGACTTACTGAAGGAATGAATAAGATAAGAATTATGCTGGGTATTTTGGCAGAGCTCACCTAAAGCTGGCAAGAGATGCATGGAATCCTTACAGCAGTGGATAGGTACAGTTGAATAAGTTCTACTGAATCCGTCACCTCATTCCATTCCCTCAGTAAACACACCGGCATGATAAAGACAGTGCAGCACCAAGAGAGAACCATGACTGAAATGACAAACAACAAAGCAAAACTTCAGGCTAAACTGTAAGAGAGAAATCAGGGCAGTCTTCAGAAAGGCTGGAAACCCTCTTTTACATGAACATGCCAAACTTCTCATCTTCCCAGATTACTCAAACTCCACAGCAGCTAGTAAAAAGGCTTTTGCCCCCCAGCAGAGGGAATGGAGACTGTCCTCCTCTATCCGGCTAAGCTAAAAGTGTGGTTTTTGTGAGCCTGAAGGCTAACCACATAAAAGTATTTTTAACTTTATACTCTTATTACTAAACTGACTACTTTATACTGTTCTTTTGAACAATTTGATTATTTTTTCTTGATTGAGCAGATCATATATACCCGATTCATTAATGTGTTTTTGGTTATTTTTTATCATCAGCATCAATGTCTGTTTGTTCTAGCAAGGTCACTATACAATTTAGACATATTCTTATCGGGCCAATTTAGAGCAACCAAATGAACTGACACCTTTTGACACCAGAGGACCCAGAGTAAACCCACTTGGAGACAGGCAAACATGCAAACTCCACACAATCCAAGGTCTGCACTGAACTGGGATCTCTGGATCTGTGAGGCAACCACACTAACAGCATGTGCCGTCTTGCCATCCCGCTCCTGCTCAGGCGTAATGTGTTGAACCAAGCATCTGATTACATGCTGTAGTACTAATCAAAGGATTTTGCAGAAATTAGATTCATCTGCTCACATTATGTTTGACTTGCTGCAGCGTATTTTGACTCTGAGGGGCTCCCTCTTGACTGCGAGCCCAGGAAGCCCTATGCTATTAATTTGGCTAGTTTCTGCTGTGTTGTTTTTGAAGGTAATTCCCTGGCATCTAGCATTTATAGATCTTTTGCTTTTTAGTGTATTTTATGCTGCACACAAAAGGCTTATTTTCATAAAACCTGTGTCTTTCGGTCATGACTGAGCAGGTGAAAAGGGTTAAATATACAGATTTCAAGAAAGCCATCTGAAAAATGTGGATGTGCATAGGTTCCAAAATTCCTAAACAGGCATTGAAAACTAACTGTAGGTTCCTCTGCTTTAAAAAGAAAAAGAAAAAATAAATAAATTAAATATACTGTACTCAACTGTAGTCATAGATGGAAAATTTAGTAATACAATGTGTCATCATAAACCTGTTTAATGCATATTTCTGTGACTCTCTTAAATACTCTGTTGGGTTAGATTGCTCCCTATACCGAATTGAACCTGCAAAACTTATTATTTAATAAATCGTTTCCTCGCCACCCAGTCCAGTTCACCTTTCCCGGACTCTGTGCATTGCGAATTTTCAAAAAATATTAATGGAAAAAATATATCGCATTTTTTTTTTTTTGCTGTTTTGTGGGTTTTTGCAAAACTTTTACATTAAAAAAATCACAACATTTATAAAAAATATATTTAAAATATTAATTCTAACAATAAAGGAATGTTATAAATCATAAAATATTACGATTTACAGTAAATAGCTGTTGTGACTACTCAATGTGTAGAATATGATATGCTGTAAGCTCAGTATGGACGGATCATGTGTGATACGAGAGTGATGGTGTGTTAAGTAAAGAGAATGTTTGTTTACTTCAGCATGTTGCTTGATTACACTGGTCAACAAATTTTCAAAAGTTGTTTGTTTCTGAAATGAAATGAGTCATTCCCTAATGATTTTTA
>JAUZSV010126794.1:0-13676 GCA_034780495.1 Parotocinclus cesarpintoi | reverse complement strand
CACACACACACACACACACAAACACACACACACACACACACACACACACACACACACACACACACACAGGTGTATATAGTTAAATGATGACATATAGGCCTATACTAAGCCCACCACTGTAGGCCTATATGCGCACGGTTTAAAATGATGTCATGTCTTCTGCTCATTTTGGAGTTGAAGCATCTGTCATTAGCATCGTTTCAAACGAAGCCGGCATGTGCGTTTATTTAGGCTATTTCTCTTTTTACAGACTCTTCGTGACTTACAGCAGCGCGTGACATGGGTAACGTTTTTGTTTTTGTACCTCATGCTACCCTTTCATTCTATATCCTTCATATTATCCTTCATAATATCCTTTAATTCTAATAAATAATAATCGTAATATATATCTATATAATCGATGTTAGATTATTATTATTATTTCTTAGAATTAAAGGATATCAGCATGGTAGCCTATTAAATAAAAGACGTGCTTATAACGAGTGATCAGTTCACCATTTCCTAAGCAGCACGCAGACACGCACGTGGCCTGGGCTCGAGAGTGTACAAATTCTTCGGAGCAGTAAATCCGCGGAAAAGCAAATCCAGTTATTACAAAACCCTGCAGATGGCGGAGCATTTAAATGACATTTGGGATTTAAAGACACACAGTGTCACGTAACTGCCGCTAAATCGTATAGTGTGACGCCATAACCATTGACTAAATATAGTCAAAAGATCGGTCAATTTTTTTCGTTATTATTTATTGTTTGCTCGTTCGTTTAGAAGCAGTGTGCGTTTATTTTAAATGAACAATTAAACATCCAGCAGGTGCATATGCTCTCAGAAACATTAGGCGATATGTCATATATGTGATATTTTATTTAAAATTATCCCCTAATTTTTGTGAGCAGGATATATATATATATAGATCGTTTATTAACTTTATTTAACTGTATTAATCCCGAATGAAATGGGATCAATTGTAGGCCTATATACTGTTTGCATAAACATACATGATGCTGCCTAACCCGTCATCCAATTCAACCAATCACAGAATAACTTGGACGCATGAAAACATTTAGTGCCAAATCATTTAAAGCAGGTTGTCTACTGGATAAACATCAATCTTGGTTCTAAATGAATAGAATGGATAGGCCTATTTATTTTGAGCAAAATGTTTTTGATTATAAACAAACATTTTAATGTGCTTGATGTATGTACTTCATAGGCCTATGATGCATAAATATAGTGATTTATTCTTGACGGTTAAAGTAAAAACATTGACAACAAGAGCTACTTCAACTGCTATTACTACTGCTTATAGGCAGTTTAAATAATACATTTTCAGTGGCTTATAGAAAAGCGTTAAAAAAGTGGTAAATAGGTTATTATTTCATCAATCTCTTCTTTATGGCATTCAAATAATAGCCAATAAGGCTGTACACAAGGGCTAATATAGGCTAATATCGACAGTTTTAGGACTGTTTGTACTGTAAACTACAACAGTTAGGGGTGGGCAATGGATAGGGCAGAGAGAAAATGAAAATGCTTTCCCCTCTCTTTCCTGATTAAAATACATCAGGGAGATAACAGGGAAGGACTTGTTCCATAGAGGCGTTTAATTGGTCATTTTTCTGTTTTTACTTTGTTAGAAAGAGAGTGAGAGAGTGAAAGAGTGAGAGAGAGAGAGAGAGAGAGAGATAGGGAGAGACCGAAGGATAGAGACATTCAGACAAAATACTTTTGTTAAAATTGAGTTAAAAAAAAATAGAAAATTAAGGCAACCGACCCAGCGTGAGCTCAGTAAGTGTCCTCCTGTCATTTTGAAATAGACCTCAAACATTGCAGGGATCATCTGAAGCCATCTCTCTCACAGAGATAGAAGCTCATCATGTGAGACAGAGAGTCTGCAGCTATAGCTACAACCAGATTTGACTTTGACAAGTTGTTATGGGTTCTGACATTAACACAGGCTGTCAGTTGTGAGAGGGATTAAGAGAACCGATTCAGAAATTATGCCACATTAAGCAAGGACAATGCAGTGTAATTTCTCAGCCCTTCTATATCATAACACAGTGGCCTAACACTCTCTGTAGGTTAGATAATGATAGTGTCAATCCCTGCATCTTAATTTCAGATATTTTTTGTAACAAATTACAACGCGGTTAGGTTAACTAAATTAATATTTAAATTCATCTGATTCACTGAACTCAGTGTGGGTCCTAATTGCAGAGTTAATCAAAAGCTTCTCGATTTTTAGATCTCAATCTGTGGCTGGAAAAGATGGGTGGCCGGAGGGGTTGGCTGTTATCTTTGGTTATCTAGCTGTATGAGTGATGTATGTTCTTCATAAAGCTAGATAACCGAAAGTAACAAGAATCCCATTACACACCTGAAAGGCCCCGTCCACTCAGTGCTCCATATATCTGTCCTCGACCTGCATGTCTTCTCTCAAGAGCCAAGAACAAGAAGTGTCCTTCGAAAGGAAAGCCTGGTAAGAGGACATTTTTAAACATGCTCTATGATCTGAGACTGTACTTTATTATAGACAATATGAGCTAATGGTTGTTTTGGAAGCTGGCACTGGCTCCTGAAGGAATTTTCAGTTTTTCTATTCTGTGATTTTATCTGAGCATCGTGTTGATGTCTGGTTGGTCAAAATGTCACTTTTAATCTGTAATCTCCTGATTGAGTGCAGGCAGGGACTTAATGCTGCAGTCACGTGGCCACTCCCTCTGACTAACTACAATACACCATGCTCTGTGAGGATTAGTTCAACATTTCAACATACAGACCATTTTACATGTCTGCACATTAGTTTACCCCAAAATAAGTCTATAATTATCAAATATTATTCTCAGCTTGCAATTAGACACTCAAATTCAGTTAATACTTCCACTTTTTAGTCATGACCAACCACTAACGCTTGTTTGAAGCCACTTTTCTGGGGCGCCTACAGAGAGAAAATTGATTGGCATTGACACTTGTTCAGACAGTGAATGGCTGGAATGGTTCCATTCCTTACTGTGAGCCAGTGGAGAGGGCTACAGATCCAGAGCAACACTGCTGACAGCAGCTACTGGGAGTTCCACAATCTGAGGCGCCATAGAAGCTAGAGAAAACTGGCCTCTTTGGCTAAGCACATTATAACACCTTAAGACATGTTCTCACTCTTAGACATTTCTGACATTAGGTCTATGGGGCATGTACGTCTTATAAATGAAAGTTAAGTAAACATTTTACACACAGGGTTTATGAAACAAGTTCAGCTCTAATATTTTATTACTTACCAACCAACATACTTGAGAGGTTTTTTTCTGATTTGTCAGAAGCACAAGGAGCAAGTTTTGTCCGCATCACGTCGATTCAGTGTGAGCCCCTTGGGTGACATGATGAACAACACATATTAACAATGCTGAAGTGGGACTTGCTTTATAAGCATCTTGTATGACTTAAAGGGTCATGAAAAAACAACAAGGCTAATATGAGGGAATTAATTTCTATGTAGAAATAAACAATTAGAAAGCAAGTGTTCAATGCTATACACATTGTTTAACTGACTTTTAAACAAAGCATTCAAGAGTCTTTTTGCATAAAGTCCGTGCCTTTGGTAATGCAATAAAGAGCAGCATCAGCTGAATGGCCATGGTCAGAACTGCTTGCTGCATTGCAGTAGCAGCATCACACACTTAAGTAACCTTGTTGGTAAATTAATAAATGATTCGAATAGCTACCTTTCTGCTGTGAACAAAAAAAGCCAACTGGAGAACATATTGGATTGTCTAGTCTCAGCAAAGCTCGGAAGGACACTTTATATCCTGGTGTTTAGCACAGTGTGGGTGCTAGGGCATTTTTGACATCCACTAAGCAGCTTAATGTATGCCATCACCATGCCAGGAACAAATGCCATCTACATGGCTCAGCCTGGTTAGCATGAATGAGCAGTTCTTCTTTTTTAAGTAAACGTACATTGATATCGTACTGGAGCATTGTATTTTATGTGCATTGTTGTAGTCATGCTAAGGCTTTTTGAATGTCTAGCTTTCATAAGCAAATAGCAAATCAATCTACACTTTGAAGCCCAGAAACAGCAATGTTGCCTCCCCCTCTGGCCTTTCCTGCTATTCCTTTGCTCCAGCTTCCAGTTAACAGTACTGTTTATAGCGCTAGTTCACTTGTCACACGGCTACAATGGGCTCCTTTACTATCCATTCACAACTTCCGAATCACAACCACAGAGCTGTTGTTGGAGTAAAACTAAACGATTCTTGCCCTATCCCTGCCTCTCTTTCAGTTGATAAAACACACTGACTGAGTTCCAAAATGGATGCACTGTGGGATAGAAATGTAGGGCTACATTTTCTTCTCTTCAGCCTCCCCCAGCTTCCTCCCCCTGTCACCCCAAATAAAAGGAAATGTACTTTATCCTGTTGGCCATGTCAGTGGGCCAACTGATACAATGAAGCTTTGCTATGGTAATAGCATGAACAGGTGAATTTCCACTTTTTTCAGACCAATTAACTAACAGTAAGATAACTATAAAGGGTGAGTTCAAAGTCACAGGGGACAGCACATGCTGCAGTCTTTGGACATCCACTACGTGGTTAGTCATCCACCATCCCGGTTTCTCAGAATTTGGCAACAGGAATGTGTCAAATTAAAATGAAATTAGTGTTTTTTCTTGATGTCGGTTGTTCAAGTCTACAGCTGTGATACAGCAGTTGCATTCCTCAGACATCAAAATCATAAATTCCATCTTTAGCTACCTAAAACAAATGTTTAAAACTTTCTGTCTTTTAAAACAGAAGAGTTATTACAAATCTGATTCTGGCAATTGATTTCTGAGACAAATCTGGTCTTCTTTGATATTCTACATGACCACCAATTCTCATTAAAAAAAACTTACCCTTGATCCATAGAATTATATCTAAAAGTTAGGCCCTCTAACATATTTCTAGCTGGGGTACTCAGACATGTAATTTTCCCTTTTGTTTCTAAAATAAAAGGGTGTGCAGTATTCATTTTCAGAGCAAACTTTAAATCCTAAAATAACTGTAAAAAAGATGTTCTCTACTGATGTTACTTGCAGTACAGACATAAACTGCTCTTAAATGGCATCAGGTTTATTCATTAAATATTTTCCTACAGACAGGCATTTCTGCAATGACAGAAATGCGGAAAATAAATTAGAAATCAGTCACTAAACATCTACACTATCTTTCAAAGTTGGCTTTATTTAAAGTATAAATGGTTTTGTGTATTTGAAAATGCTTAAAACCTATTTTGCTCAATGTTAATTACTTTAGCTAATTTTTGCTAATTAATTAATTAATAACTGTTAAAAATGTACATGGCGGAAAACTTACATGTGCTTTCTTTGGTTGTGTGCTTTAGTGGGCCAATTTGAAAATAGTTCACTATGCTGAACCTGTGCCCAGTCTGTGAAATGTCTTTTTCTTCCACATGTCACATGGATGGCTGTTCATATATTAGCCAATTGTCCTGCTCTGTAAAACACACCTAGAGGTCCACTGAAAGCATAGAATTTCATTGTTACCTCAGTTGTTAATGTCAGACACTTTACAATAGTCCTTATTTGCACTATTTGCATAAGGCATTTTTCTGCTAAGAGCCTGGAGAGGGCTTAAGGGAAGGCCCACTTTAGTGGGCCACTGCAAAAAAATGTCAAGTGCCAATTAGAGAAGGTTTGCTGCCATTCAGCAGGACTACACCCTTCTAATACCGCTTTTTACTTCTCCCCATCCAGCTCTTTCACACTCTGTGTCCCTTAAACCGTGCTGAACTTCCAGCCACCTTAAAACAAAGGCCACCTCTCAATGCGACAGTTCTGGGTGTCGTTCCCGTGCTGCAATATCCCTGTTTTCAGACATGGGACTGTGCAACGTCACTGGTTTGTGCAGCTAGACTTGTATGAGCCAAATTTAGAAGCTTACAATGTTGAGACATGATAATGGAAACCAATTAAAAAAAGCATTGTATTAATTTCAAGGAAAGAGGACGATTGCATGATGCCACATAGATAGGGCAACTCATTTTTGTTCACCCTGGGCCACCGTTGTTGCTTCCCACCACCTCCGTTAGCAGACTGCTGCCAGCCAAAAGGATTTATCTCCTGCTCTCCCTCTGTCTTTCATGCTATCTCTCTGTGTAGATTTTTCCCAGCATTGATTCTCAGATGGTTGAGTCTGATTTGCATGCATTTGCATAATGAAAGTCATTTGCATGCTCGGGGGCAGACTGTACCATGTGAACAGACATTAAAAGGTGTGTGCGTGTGTGTGCGCATGTATGCATGCGTGCATGTCTAATTCGGTGTACCCTCTCACACTCTTGCGGTCCGGCAAGTTTATTTTGCCCTCTCACTTATTGTTTTTCCATTTTATTCCTACAGATGACCAGTATCTCACTGTCTCGAAAGGATGCCAGCGAAAGGCAAGGAAAACATGGTGGAAGTTAAGGAGGAGGGGTGGGTTGATGTTGAGACTCTCTGTGCCCCAAGATGCATTGCTGCTCACGGCCCCTCCTCTCGCTGCCCCTTCCTACTGTGACGAGCGGCGATCCACGCTTCACCACCATCTTAGAGAGCACTGGCATGAAATGGAAGAGGGAGGAAAAATTAGCAGGTAAACACACCATCGCTCTCCTCCATGTTAAATCCTCCAAACACACACGCACACGCACGCACACGCACATGCATGCACAATGCAACCCCTCCCCTTTGAGCACTTATACTTTTCCAAATTACAGCAGATGTGTTTGTTAATTGTGAAAATCACACATGAAAGCGGGAGGGGAGGCGTTTTGTTTTTGCTTGCATTAAATCATTGTCCGCCACAACGGGGGAGAGTCAAAGCGGGCATCTGCGGGCACAATAACTGAACAGAATGCCATCAGGGATTCTGCTACCCTCGCTGCCACCATGCCAGGCACAGAAATGGCAGGCTGCCATTTTGAGTCAATACACCAAAGACCTTGTCCCATGTGTCAGACGCTGCTCTGAAGTGCATAACTATTTGCACTAAGACACAAAATAGGATTCATGTAATTAGTTTCATTGAATTACGTTTTTGGATTTGTACCTTATGTTCATGTGCAAACCTGACTAGTTTAACTTTTAATTAATGTACCCGCACCAGCAAAGTGAATGTTCGGTTGAACATCAAACCGTTGGAGTGGATTTAGTTCCAACATCTATGAAATGTACAGGCGTGTAGTCAGCAGTTGTTTCAGTGTGACATCGCATGGCAGTAAACAGGTGAAAATTTGAGAATGAGTCTGGCGTACAGAAGTGAAGTCTGGCTCGCAGGAAATTATGCACATCTAAAACAATACAAACAGCAGCCCCTCAGAGGCTGCCTTTAGTACTGAGATGACGGGGAGCAAGGGCACAGTGGCAGCTTGTGTCTGGGAGCGTGTGTTATCGTGTATATTGCTGGGAGGCAAGTAGGGCATGGGCAATGGGGCAGACACTCTCATGTCTGCACACACACCCCTCCTTTTCGGACGAGCAAGCAGCTGGTCTCCAGCTCTCCATGCAGGCACCAGCCCTGGGAACAACTACGGTGAGGGTCGTCTAAGAAAAAAAATGGGTACTCGGGGGGGCCCCCAAAGTCTGAGGGTGTCTGCACTCCCCTCCTCCCTTTGCCCTCCTCCTCCCGGTGATGCTGAGGGCCTGGGAAGGACTTGAAGTTCATGGTCAGACCGCCTATTGAGCTGACAGGCCGACTGTTTGCTCAATTCAGACCCCCATTCAGGCTTAATCGGGGAGGGAGGGGAGCAGTTACACAGTAGCACTGCAATGACTATTCATTCAGCGAGAGTAAAACCAGGAAAGAAAGAGAGAACGAAAGACAGAGCATCTAATAAAAGGCAGCACATTTAAAAGTGAGGCTTCGGCGTAGTGCGTTTGGCTCTGAAACGCTTGTGCCCACCAACATACCCAGCATCTAGACAGACCACCTTTCTGTGGCGCTAACACCCTCTGCCCCCTCCTCTCCCTTCCAGTCCTGTTGCCCAGCTTTAACAGGGCGCGTGCTGCGGGTGTAAATTCACCTCATTCAGCTCGCTCTACAATGACAACAGTGTGCCGTCTATTTCCTACTGTTGCCGTGGCATACCCTCACCCTCACTTATTCTGCACATTCATCTTCACTTCCTCTCACCCCAGTTCACACAGTGTTTCTTTTTTTCCTGTTTTCCATCACCTGCAGTTATGGCCCATGCCTCAGAATGTAATACTGGCTTTGGAAGAACTCCTTATTAGCTATATGTGGGCAAAGTTAATCACAGCTAAGCATATAAACGGGACGACGAGACGCTAGGGTAGTCGGTGCCACTATGTTTTACCTACCATACAAAGCTACAATGTTTTATTTTGGATTAGGGCTAATCTAAGATCAACTTCTTTGGTATTGGAATGTAGGTCTTAAATCTGTAAAGAATGAATGAAAATAAATGTGCCAAACACTTTTGTATGATTCAAATTATATATACCGTATATGTAATACTTATGACGGTCATTTATCCCAGACCTTTTTGTCTTACCAGCCCCCCGACCTTAATATCTTAAGTTTCTTGCTTAAGCTGTGCAGACAGCATTTGCTCTGTAGCTCACCTCAGCATTGCATACTTAGTACTGGTCACATGTTTCATCTTTGCTTTAGGCTCAGAGCGTACCAAGCGCCGAGACACGTTTAACTTCGCCCTCAATCCCCACCTGGCATTCGCATGAACTTTACTTCCAACAGGCCACTCATAGGCTACATTTACTCAAGACACTCACTGTGTATTATGATTTTGATATACTTTTGAATAGTTTATCACTATAAACTTGTTGTTTTAATTAAATAATACTCTGATTTCAGGTGCTGAAAAGGACAAAAGAGAATTAAAGTACACTGCATCTGAAGATGAATGACAAATCTGTGCACTTCCTTCATATAGATAGCTGTGCCGCTTGATTGTGTGCCCCAACGTTGTTACATTTGTAGCACTTTAAAATGGCTCTTTGTTCAAATTTTTTTCATTTTGTTTTGGTAGCGAATCATTTTCACTGTGATCCTTTCAGGCAATGGTTTACTGTTATTTGTTATAATATCTTGTATCTTATAAGCTATTTTTAAACATACTAACATTAGCTAGGTATACTACACTTGCAACATGTATTTGATGAAAAACCTTACCAGTGTAACATATTGGGAGCTGTGTACACTAAAATCATACCATATTCTATTTATTTATTTCAATGGCATAGGGAGCATCCATGGGAAACTGCTACATAGTCCCATGTTTATGAGAGAATCATAAATAGAATAATGTATAACGTATATGCAAGCAATAATGTATTAAAATAATCACAACAAACTTCAATAAAAATCATTTTATAGAATAGAGAAACTAGAAGAGAATAAGTAAGCCTTTTTCAAGACAATCATCTGATCTAAAATGGCTCTAAAGATCTGTATTAAGGTCAAAAGACCTTCCCCGTCCCTTCTCTAATTTATTTACATATTACAGGCAAATCCTCTTACTTAAACAGACTGTAGATCATATGAGCTGATCATGATATTATTTTCAAAGCCAATAGCTAAACGTCTCTGCAATCTGTAGTCTGCTGCACTAATGATTTAAAAAAAATAATGAACGGGGTACATGGAAGTGAACCCACGGCAGCAGTGAAGGGTACTGCACTGTGATTAAACAGCTCTGTGTGTTGCCTTATACACACCTGCTGTAGAGAGAGCTGTTGTCTTTATTCCCTATGCAATTGTGTTAGATTTACAATCATCGATGGTGAGTGTAGGATCTGTGTCGAGCAGCTCTAATATGCATAATTAACATTTTAAGAAAACATTCAATATACCGGTTTACAATTAGAGAGAGAAAACAAATTGACATGTTAGCATTTGAAAAACGATCTGCTTTTTTTTTTTACCTTTTTTTGTTAATTTTTTTTTGTTCATACAAAATAGTTAGACTTGCACTAATATGATCAGAAGTTGCACTCTATATTTATTTCTTAATTTCTTTTTTAAAGACACACAGATATATGACAAAAACCGAATCCAATGTTTATTATAGATGCTAATAATAATGATAATAAGAATAATAGTAGTATTGCATTGTAATTACAATTTTAAATTTTTATTACATCAGATCTAATATGTATACGATTATTAATGAATAATCACAAATATTTACAAGTTACAGTGTTAAGATTCTATGTGCTCTCCATTGATATTTTTGCACTATTGTTAAGTATAATATAAGTATTGTTTATATTATGCTATATTTTAGAAATGGGCAGAGGCAAATATCTATTTTAAAATGTATCTGCAAATACATTCATATTTGCAGCAAGAATTGTGCACTCTATTTTAATCTTTTTCTATCATGGATACTTGTCTCCATAAATGCTTCGAAGGCAATCAATGTAATGAAAGTGACTGTTGTTATTTTTACAATATAAAATGTATGCACTATGCTGAAATAATTCCCTATGCAAATTGTAAGTAGAAATGTAATCTACTTGTGCTAATTTAGACTGACGTGATTAACTGTGTTTTAAAGACTTCCACGTGTGCCTTTGATCTATTTTGTTCTGCTTTGAATACTAAATAAACGTTTAAAGAATATGTGTCTATATCTTATTTTCATTAAGAAATTGTGTTAGAAGATAATATTGTGCATATAGAATAAACAGGACACTTATTCTAGTGATATGTGTTGCAGGTCTAGCATATCATACCCAGAACACTGCATCAGAGAAACATTTAAGAACACTTTAATATTGTTGTCCGGTTTTATATTGTGCACTCTAGAATAGTTTAACAAGAGAAACATTTACTGTCTGCAAGCTTGCTAGCTGCACCCAATCTTAATATATGTAGGTGGACCCTTGTAATTCCCAGGCACACATAGTGATTGGTTTTACAGGTGCTGCCATTGGTGTTTACAGCCGAGATGCTCGCTATAAAACAACTTGACGCATGCATTAATATGCAGAGCAAATTAAACCATACTCCCGTGGTCCATCCAATGCCAGTGTGTCTGCTGGCCCCTGTACATAACTGCTGCATTTATGGGTGATCCAAAAACATGAATGTAAAACAATAGAAGGCAAATTCTCTAACCGTGTGTGTATGGTTATCTTAGAAAAACTACATTTACATTTACTTTACAATTCTTGTATTTTTAAATGTTTTAATGTATTTTCTTTGTGTATGTATTGTTATGCTTATCGCTGATGACTCTGTGTTTTGGAGTGTCCTGAGAAACTGAGAAGGGTGCCAGGAGGCAGAATGAAGAGTGTACCATAAGATGTAATAAAGCTGATATTAAACTCATTTGGATGAGATAGCAGGGTTCTACTAACCTTTATTTTTTTGTCAAATTTGTGTTACCTATAGGGTAGGGACCAAACATTCTGTCCTGATCAGCAGCACTATGTCCTTAAATGCTACTCAATCTGCAATTTAAGCTTACTATTAAGCTACTATTTGTATAGCATTCAGGATTTTATAATTCATATGAACCTCCAGTTTGGTCCACAGTTTGGTCCACAGTGTGGGTTATCTCTTCCTGACAGCGTCGTAGTTCTGCTGGAGAGTGTTTGTTGAGGTCTCACTGAGAGCTTGTACTTGCCTCTCACCCCAGCATGATTAGCATGCTAAAGCACCAGCCTTCAGGAGTCCATTATGCGAACTGAGGAGAGAAGCTCTCTCTATCCTCTTGTTTACCAGTTGCCAGGACACCAAAAGAGCATCCATGGGCTGTGCAGTGGCTTGTGCCAAGAGTGAGCAGTTGATTTGCTCTTTTAATTTCTGAATAAGACCTTGATTGTTAATATAGTGCTTCTCACCTGCTGTTGGTACCAGATTAAAAAAATCACTTTTCAAAATGGTGAACTGAAACTTGACACGCACTGGTAAAACCCAGTATCATCAAAACAAAAATTTAAATCAACCAATATAGCATATCATTTCAATTAATTCAATTCATATCAACAATGTTTTGTTTTAAAGCTAATAAGAGAATGGAAAAACAAAATGCACATATTCCGCTAGCTCCCTGCTGAATTAACAGAACACTAATCAGTAGTGGCTGGTCGCCAGTCTGAGATGGATTCTTCAGAGAAGTGCTAATTTACAGTGATGGCCAAAATTGTAGGCACACCTGAAACCTTTCCAGAAAATGAAGTATTTATTTCAGAAATGCATTGCAATTACAGGTTTTGTTATACGTTTATTTCGTTTGTGGATACTGGAACAAAACAGAAAATAAAGAAAAAGCCAAACGTGATATAATTTCATGCAAAAAAAATGTGCTGGACAAAATTGTAGGCAACCTTAACTTGATATTTGGTTGCTCACCCATTTGAAAAAATAACTGAAATCAATCGCTTCTTGCACCTCTGAACTATAGTTTTGGACCACTTTTCTTTTGAAAACACCTTTCATCTTTGAAGAGTGAATTCTCCCTACAGCAATCCTAAGATCTCCCCACAGGTGTTTAATGGGATTTATATACAGACTCAAAGCTTGCCACTTCAAAACTCTCCAGTGTTTTGTTTCCATCCATTTCTTGGCGCTTTTTGAACTATGTTTGGGGTTTGTTCTGCTGGAAGCCCCATGACCTAGGATGCAAACCCATGCTTTCCTCATGCCCTGCATGTCAAGGAACTCTGTGCCAAATGCTGAAAAACAACCACAACACATCTTTGAACCGCCACCATATTTGACTGTAGGTACCATGTTCTTTTCTTTGTAGACCTCACCCCATTTTCGGTAAACAGTCAAATTATGTGCTTTACCAAAAAGCTCTATCTTGTCTGTCCACGTTTTTCCAGAAAGATTTTGGCCTACTCACATACATTTTGGCAAACTGCAATCTAGCTTATTTATGTCTCTGCGTTCTCCTGGATCTCCTGCCATAGCATTTCATTTCATTCAAATGTCAATTGATAGTTCTCACTGACACTGATACACCTTAAGCCTACAGAACAGCTTGGATTTCTTTGGAACTTGATTGAGGCTGCTTATCCACCATCCAGACTATCCTGTGTTGCAATGTTTCATCAATTTTTCTCTTCCGTACATTTCTAGGAAGAGTAGCTACAATGCCATGAGCTGTAGACTTCTTGATTATGTTGCACACCGTGGACAAAGGAGCATCAAGATTTCTGGAGATAGACTTGTAACCTTGGAATTGTTTTTTTGATTTTTGATTTGGATTCTTTGAGTGTTCAGACAGTTCTTTTCTCCTGTTTCTGTTCTCCATGCTTAGTGTGGAACACACAGACACACAATGCAAATACTGTCGATTCCGGTTAATTGGATCACCGCTTAATGGGACCAGCCTCTTATTTGGACCAAATCCTAAAGTACCGAAACAGGACCAAAGAACGTGTACAGTATGTAATATCCATGAAGAAACTCTTTGTCTGTGGCATCACTACCCAAAAACTCCTGAGTTTCTCCCCCAGCCCTCAAACTGCCACCTACAGGTCTTTGCCTAGCATTTCCATTTGCTATAAAAAAAGAAGCCACAAGTCGCCACTTAGCCACAGCAAAAGCAAAAGCGTGTCAGATCACACTGGATAAGTTCTTTAAACGTTGACTGTAATTTAGTAAGAACTTGTTTTTTTACAGTATTATGCTTCGCATGCTGAGTAC
>JAUZSV010126688.1:0-13676 GCA_034780495.1 Parotocinclus cesarpintoi | reverse complement strand
ATGGATCGCATCGATGAAGGACAGAAATGTGTGGAGATCGATGATCCATCAAGTGACCGAGGGTAGGTTGCGACTGTACGATTAATTTCATTCCATTCCATTAAACATACTGTACCAGGACTTGATGTATTTATAGTTAGATATTATTTTCCTGTAAATGATTAATGATTAACATCTGATTAATTGCTAGTGCTAATGTAACATTCTATTTCTTTATTTCCAGGCAGAACATGATGTTGAAGATGGACAAAAAAGTCAGGCAAATGGACACGCAGTCTCTAATTTGGATTTGACCGATGCTGGTAGGCACCTAGATAGCCTAATGTAGTCTTGTTTTTGACATTGGACACATTTTAAGAAAAGATTTTATCTGTGTGGTTGGTCCTGTTATTTTTTTGTACAAACATCTAGATAAGTTAATCGTCAAAGTTATCGTCTACATTGTTGCTGTAAAACCTTTGGGAGTAGACTGATAAGAATGCTGTGCAGCAGTGTTGGTTAATTATCATCTGTGTACATAACATCTGGCCTTGTATAATGAGAATGCACTAGCCACATAGAACATGATACATTGAACCTTTAAGACAATATTGATATTAAGAAGATGACACAGAATGGGGATGACTGGTTCTTTCAACTATTTCATAGGTCATTAGTTATGACTAGCAGGATTTAGTTAGCATACAGGTTAGACCTGTCTAACAAAGAGTTCCATGACATGCCCAGTGAGTTTTGTGTACACTCAGTAGTGTTGGATCTGCACTTTGTGGCTAATGGTTACACCTTTGACAAAGCTTTCATTAGGGAGTGGTTCTAAAAATGAATTGCTATAGTCATAAGACTCGTAGTTTGGCAGACATACAGTCAAAGAAGAATACAACCCAAGGTTATGTGTTAAAGGAGCGGACAATAAAACAAATCCTGCCACAAGACAGATGTAGGAAGGACAAAGAGGAATAAAAAACACAAAGGCTGCATGGGTGTTATATGATGGGCATGACTGTGAAGGTTACAATCTGTTTAATTTTAGTACTCGAAAACAATATTACATTTACAGCATTTAGCAGACGCCCTTATCCAGAGTGACTTACAACTTGTGCGGTCTTACAATTCAAGCATTGGTGGGTTAAGAGACTTGCTTAAGGACCCAACTGTGGGGTCCTCTTGTAATCTCAAGAAACACAAGCCAAGAATCACTTTAATATTTAAGAATGACTTTATTATGTAACATTTTGGTGATTGCATCCCTTATGCATGAGTTGTGGCACCCTATTTATTTTATGTGAATTGACTTTTTTTATTTAACCCTGCTTTTTCCTACTCATAGATGTAAGATTTCAAGCCCCTATCACTAGAGAAAACAGAGAGCAATTGTAAACATGCCCTATTTGGAACGCCAGTCCATTCAATACTGGGCAGAGGTTGCTGTTGCAGTGCAGAGGATGATCCCCTGACTGGGCTCTTGTACCTATGTCATGTCTCAAGTATTGCTTGACTCAGCCAGAAGGCACTAATGGTAGGCTAGGGCTTTAGACTACTGTGCCACATGAACACCTAGTCATTTAACAAATCCATGTACATTGAAATGCATACAATATAACACTGGTAAAAATAAATAAAACATAAAATACAAGCATGTGAGAACCTTTTCACATAATCCAAGTTGTAAGTGTGTTATAATTTTTCAGAAGTTAATTTGATTTGGTGCATTAAAATTATGACACAGTTTTTTAATGCACTGGGGTTCCTATTTAGAGATGATCTTGGAGCCATTCTGTTTTGTAAATGTTCTCTAACACTGTTTTTCTAAAAAGAATATTTAAAACTGTCACTAACTACTAGTACGCAATGCAAAAGTCCCAAACATCAGAGACAAAAATTACTACCAGTACCATCTAGTGTGTCTAAAACGTGTCTGATAAGTTATATCTAAGTTTCTTCCCTGTAGAGATCGTGTTGTGAAAATATGTAATTTGACCAGAGGTTTTGTGTTAGACATTACATGGATAGGCATATAGTGAAAAAAGGGATGCTGAAAGTGGTTAAGTATTGACATTCAAGTGTCCTGAGGTAAATTATTTATTGTACATGACACCTCATAACATGCACAGCAATATAAATGCAGGATGAAGCATAACACAGTTTCTATAGTTTATGTTTATTACTGACTTTAACACTGTATTAACCATGTTTGCGTATTGCCACATAGTGCAGATGTAAGGGTAGGTTTGCTTATGACTAATTGTTTTCCTTGTGCTTGCTCTTTTTATTGCACACTCTCAAAGAAACATATTTCTGCAGTGAGTGTTGTCTTCTTCCAGATATGATTGTTTTATTGTTTTACGCTTGGCACACATGCTGTATCAGTAACATTTAGACTAAGTTGCAAGCTTTTATAGCTCCAAAATCATATTATATATCTAAATTACCTTGAATTTTACCCCTGAAATAATGTAAACCCTTTAAATTGAACTAAAGGGACCTTAGTTGTGAAACACACTGTCATTTCTGCTTACATTTTTTGACATGATATCAACCCCTTATTTACTTACTTATGTGGACACTTAATTAAATATCATTTGATTGTTTGATTTTATCAGATCCACTTAAAATATATACGAGGTCAGATAAACTAAATGTTGGCGATAGCTATTGTGTGATGTGCTGGTATGCGTGCATCAGACACAGCAGTGCTGGATTTTTAAAAAAACATTTCAGTGTCACTGATACACTAAAAATAGTCCACCCAAAAAAGTCCAGCCACCAGCATTCTGTAGGCAGCATCCTGTAAGCACTTGTTATGTTTTAGAGGATGACTAACACAAACTGTGCAACAACAAATTAGTCACTGATTTTACATCTGCTAGGTGGTACAGTATGGTAGATGTGTCTAATAGAGTGAGCATTAAATGATAACAGTGCTTGAAAACTCCAGCAGCACTGCTGTGTCTAATCCAGTCATACCAGCACAACACACATTAACACATCACCACCAAGTCAGTGTTACTGCAGTTCTGAGAATGATAAATCACTCGAATAGTGCCTGATCTGTGGTGGTACTGTGAGGGCTCTGACCATTAGAGAACAGAGTAAAGAGGATTAACAAAAACACAAAGAGAAAGAGATGGACTTTAAAGAGATAAAGAGAAGAGCTTTCATTTTAGGTATAAAGCGTTGTAACAGGCATCATATTATATAACTACCAATAGCTCATCTGTTGTTGTACAATATTTAAAAAGATGCAAACTTGATATATGTTTAAAAATATAAAAATTAAATTTATTTAATATAATTATTTTTGTAATTTTCTAGTGACCTGTCAGGTATCAGTGCAGCCAAAAAGTGAGACTCCATCTGTGACTGCCACAGTTAAGACCAAGTCAAAGAAAGAGCCAGTGGAAAGTAATGGCACTCAAGCCAGTGCCACAACTGTGCCATCTGAGCAAAACGTGGAAACAAAAGCAGCTAACATACCCCAAGTGGAGACATCACAACCAGCCGAGAAAGCTAACATATTCAACAAGATTTTGAAGAAGAAGGATTCTTTTTCACCTGCACTTCAGCGCAATGAAGCAGCTGAAGTACAGATCGCTTCTGCAGAACAGACCAATGGGCAAAAGTCTGTAAGTACATCTTCAAGAGCAATAAACATTTTTTGTTCAGTGATTAGCTGAATTTGAATATGATTTTCATTTGATAATAATAATAGTAACAATTGTTGCTTATAAAAACATTCTGACAAGAGTTCAGTGTAAACAAATCAACTGTTCAGCTGCTCTCTAATATATATAAGTGGTGGGTCAACAACAGGCAACACATAAACAAGAAATCACAGTTTTATATGTGACATTTAGCTAATACATTTTTATTTAAAAAAATTGGAGCCATAAATGTAAGACATTCACTGAGTGTTGAAATGTAAATGGGTGTAACATAAGAGGAATTACTGCAAGTAAACAGAAATGTACTTGTGAATAATTATACAATACATAAACGTTATTGTTTCATTCATTTCATTCAGCCAGTTCTTACAGTACTGTCACAAACATTGACTTATATTTCTGTCTATTCGTTTGGGGTATTGGGTTGCATTTTTTATTTTTAATGTATATTGCTTTGAGTTTTCCATCTTGATACTTCCATGTTCTTCCTGTGTATTTTCATTTTGCAACTCTTTCTTTTTGTATGGACAGCACAGCATTTAGTGTTGTCGCCTTGCAACTCCAATTTGGTTTCTTTACACAGTCCAAATTATTGTTAGGCTAGTTGATTATGAGGCAGTATGGTGGTGCAGTGGTTGGCACTGTCACTGCTATAAGTATTTTACTAGTTTTGAAAGCATAGTGGCCAGCATTTACTGTGATCGCATCACAGCTCCAGCATCCCAAATCGATTTCGACCTTAGACTTGTGTAAAGTCTGCATGTCTTCCCTGTGTTTGTATGGGTTTAATCTGGTTTTCTTCCACAGTCCAAAAAGCTTTATTTGGTCTTTGACTGTTGACTGTCCTAAACTGGCCCAGGGTGACTGTGATTGACCAGTTTCGTCATAACCATGTGCCTGTTGCGAAGAGCCATTGGTGCCAAAAGCTTTGTTAAATAAGAAACAAATAAATAAAATTCTATTTTGTACAGCTGACTTTGAAAAAACTATATATTTTTCCACACTTCTGAATTTGTGTCCAACAGCTTGGTAATTTCTGCAAGCACATCATTTTAATTGCAGACTAATTTGCTTTTTAAACTTTTTAGCCAGTATTTGCTTAGAAATGCACATTGTAAATGCAAAAATGTTGATTCCATAATTGTTTCCTATACCACTAATACAACTAATTCAAATTATTTAATGCAATTAATTTGAGGTATGCTTCATGAAGTCAAAATGTTCAGTTATTAAACACACATATTTTGGTGTGTTACCTGTGATGTGTTTATTTGTGCCAGGGGCTGTATGACCAAAGTTTATGCTCAGGAATTTAGCAATACTCAAAAGAGAATTTGATAAGAAGAATGAAGCAAATGGTTCCTACTAGTATCTACTAAATATACATGCAAAGGGATTTTCTCAAAAGGTAATGCTAGCAAAGGGAATACACACAGTATTGGAATTGTGCATGTATACACAGTGTATTCATATTGGTTTGGTTGCACAGTTATGTGTGGAATGTAGTGGAATATGAGATAATAAAACATTTGGTATTACAGCATAATACCACCTTGTGTACACCCATATAAAAAACATTTGGTGTCGGGTTGTGTTTGGGGGCATGTACACACTTGAAAGGGCACTAGTCCATAACCACACCACTCCACCGTCACATTGCAAGCCCAGCTCAGAAGTGCTGCTCTTTCCACCGATTGAGTGACAAACAGGAGCTGCCATCTAGATGAATTAAATGTATTAGATATAACTCTATGATAGCATACCAAAAGTACATCAACAGACATATTTTCAATGTCCAAATAAGAAAATATTTTATATTTTATTTTATTCCATCATCATAGATAACTGTAGTTATCATAAAAGTACCTTACATAAAAAATAAACTTCTGGTATGAATGAGAATTGTTTTGAGAATGTATTTTGAGAGCTCATATGTTGGTTCAGTGGGAGACTTTATTAAGATCTATTAAACAATCTATTAAAACGCTAATTACTGAAGTAGTTTTTGCTTGAGAGAAAAACCTGAGAGACTTGCGTTAAATTCTTACTTTCTTTCATTTGATCTCAAATTTGTCTTGGAGAAACTACAGAGGTTTCTAAATGAATCTAAAACTGCAAAAGATGAGAAGCTGTAGAGCAGAACAAATTCAGCAGAACCCATTGGAGAGAAGCCTGTGGTTAATTTACTATCCGAAAATGAACAAATGCTTTGTCAGCTTGCCTGTGTGCATTAAAACTGAACTAATGTCTAATAGTCTAGCCAGTGTCAATGTCTGTACTCCATGAGATGATCTATTCATGTCACCCACATCGTTTGCAGCAGAGATTCAGCATAGAATAAAGTGTACTGTGCAAGGCTTATGGTGACACGGATACTACCAAACAGAAACTGTAAAAGGGTTTCTCTCAGCAAGCTGGCATTCTGAGTAGTGAAAGTCTGATGTCTGATGAACTCTGCAATAAGCGAGTTAAGCGTTGATTAATAATAATGACATTGGGGAATAGCTGTGGAATATTTAAGATAGCTTTAATTAATTGATTAATATACAGTATAGTAGAATAAATATACATAAATTAAGTGAGATCATTTTAAAAACCTTTAAGCTATGTTACCTGCTTGAGTGAAACAGAAGAACACTGAATAATTTATTACAACTAAACAAAGATTTTCGTTTTTTTGTTCGGTATGTTCAGGAAACCTCAAAGAATTGTAACTAAGGAATTTCTGACATTAGGCGATTTGTACTATGCCTAAAGCTTGCATTTAACTACTGTGATCGTTCCTTATATGTCTGGGAAAAGAATGCTAAACCACTTTCAGGCATGCGTGAAAGGGGTGGGCTGGGGCACTGTTCACTGGATTCTTGGTTTTTGTCAGCATGCCTAAATAAGTATGCCCCCAAAAAATCCAGAAAGTAGGGACAACTGAAGAACAAGTCCATTATGCTGAGTGTCATGCATGATGATGATGTGTGCTCAGTCACAATGTGAGTGTAAGCTAGCATGGGAATGGAAAGGCGCAATTCAAGGCAAATGTGCTCAGTGTGAGTATTCCCCATCTAAACTGAGGCTAGGTTTGTTGCACATTTCCAATGTTATCGAAGTTGCCTCACAGTTCTGTGGTACTGGGGGACTGTGGTAGAATAGCGGTTAATGTACTGGACTCTGGAACTCATGGTCCAGGGTTCAAATCCCGCTTCTGCCAAGCTGCCACAGTTGGGTCCTTAAGCAAGGCATTAAGACTCACCATTGCTTGAATTGTAAGATGTAAGTTAAGTTGTAAGTCACTATGGATAAGGGCTTCTGCTAAATGCCGTAAATGTAAATGTCTGGCATCCCTGTTTCGATCCTGACCTCGGACTCCGTCTGTGTGCAGTTTGCATATCGTCCCTTTGTCCGCATGGGTTTACCCTGGGTGCTCTGGATTCCACCCACAGCCCAAAGAGTTACTCTTTTCTCAGAAATGTATATATTTTTAAGCTGGTTGTTATACACACTTGTTTGTTTAGACATCTCAGGAGCACAAGGGTCAGCCAAGGGTCAATAAACGGTGACCAAGGGTGATAACTGGTTGCATTATTTATGCATAATTATATAATTATGCATAATTTACAAAATCAGCAAACGTGGTTACTTCTTATGGTTAGATATGTACAGTAAAATAATCCTTTTGAGCATTTTGGGTGATGATTCTCTGCAAATATCCATTCTAAATGTGTCATTTTCTTTAACATATTGGACAAACATATTATAAAAATAAGTCGGGACACCAGAATTGAAATACAGGATTGTCCTGGGAAACACGGAGCATCTGGTTACCCTAGTCAAAAGACATGAATTAGGTTAATTGATTATACTAAATTGGAAAAATGTGAGCATGTATGACTGGTTTCAGTATAACCTTGTGCTTGTCATGAACTGGCCACTGAAGCTGAAATGACAATACATAAAGATAATTCTCATCCCACATTTACAACCTTTAATCCAAGGTAAATGAACTTTTATTTCACTCTGTACTACTCTGAGTGATAAAATGAAAAAAAAAAAGTGGCTAAAGCAGCGTTTTAAACAGTTTTTGTGTCAAATACACCAACTTCCATATAAAATTAAACGAATATATGCCCCACATATTAACTAAGTTCACTAAGATTGTACAACAATTATTGTAACTCAGCAATGTAAATTAGTACTGAAAATTTAAAAAAGAAAGATAATTATATACAGTACTTACACTGGATACATTTCTAAGCCATACACAGTCCAGAACATTGCTGAATATCAATGAGTGAGGGGGAAATTAATGAAAGAGTGATTGTTGCTGGAGCTCTGAGTAGGCAGAGGCATGGATGGAATTGTGCAGTGCTTCAATGCACTGATTAACAGCTACTGCATATCAGCTGTAGGGACATAACACACATTCGCAAGGGCTAATTCTTCATGTTCATCTATAGGAGCCTCCAGACATAAAGGCAAGTCCACAGGCTGTGAAAGAGCCACAGGGTGATCTGCCCAAGCCCAGCTCCACACCAGAAGGCACTCCACCTGCTGAGACCAACGAAGAGGAAAATTCAGTTATGAACTTTTTCAAATCATTTGTAAGTACATTTTCCTCTTCTCTGATCAATGTGGACTATTTACTATTTCAATTATCTGATATTTTCAGCTTGAAATATAATTGAAAGAACAAATTTTTCCAGTAATGAATGATACTTTATTTTGCAGAATAAACTAGTATATACAGTTTCTGACTTAAATGACACAACAAAACATCCAGTTGTGTAGTGTTATATCATAGCATCCCTAAATTTACAATTGTCGCTGACTTTGTTATGGCCATGTTCTGTCATGTCACTATGTCATGTGTGTACTGATAAAGTATTAAATGCTACGAAATGCAAACGGCTGTACAGTGGCCTATGCACATAGAGACTGCTGTTTTAATTAGATTTGTAAATTCCTTTCTGCCCTGAACTTGATCTCTTTCAGGAGTTAAACTATTCCTTGGCACTGTGCTAAATCACGCCTTTGGACATGTCAGTATGTGGCAGCCTTTTGTTTTGCTGCATAATGCATACTCACAAGGGAGGTCTGTGTATTTGGAAGTTGTGATGGGCCGTGATAAAGCATGGGCAGGCCTACGCCATCTCTAGAGGACAATGGCAGACTCAGTATGCTCACTATAAGCCCTGCCATGAAGCCCTTTGTGTGTTTGTAACAAAGCTAGCAAGGCTTGATTGCAAGAAATTACAGTCTTAATATATTTTTTATGTGTGTATTGTTAATTTACATATATACTTGGCTCAATTGCTTAGTCATGGACTATGAGACTGGCAAACGTCATAAGGAGACGTACTGAAATGATGTTCCTGGATTACTAGATGGAGTTCCTAAGGGAGAGATATATGCTAAAACATGAAAGCCTCGTTGTTTTCTACAGTCACTCAAACATTTCCATGTCTTCATTCTCTTGTTTCCAAAAGAAGGTCACTCCAACCAAAACAACAAAGGCAGCAGTTAGTCCAGATGTCTCGAAAGAACAGGTAAGCAAACCTAGGTACCAGTACTGAACTATATGTGTGACATGATGTGTCATTTAAAATTAAACCAACAGCAAAGCAATCAATTGATTGTTTTTTCAAAAGGTAAGCAAATACAGTATATTATTTAAGTGTGCCATTGATTCTTGTTTGTGCATTGTGTTCTGTGAGTATAATGACTTTTTAGAATTTTGTACTCTGAATAATCTGTCCATGTTTTTCATGGTCATCTGTACAGGTGTGTGCCCTTTAACGACCAGAATTTATTCAATGAAACAGGTTGTTGATCATAATGGTCATTGACCAGACCATAGTAAACCATAGTAATAGTCTTTTATGCTCCTGCAAATGTAAAAGGGTATTTTCACAAGAAAACCTCATGCAAACTATACAAAACTGTATCAGAAAAAATTGCTAAGAACTTTACTGGAACCCTACCATTCACACAGCATCCAAAGCCTAAACTTTTATACATATAATTGCCTCTAGAAAATTCATTCCACAGGTGAATAGGCCAGTTGGAGACAGGTGAGTGTCATGAGTGGGTATAAAGAGAACACCCCTGAAAGGATCATTCATTCACAAGCAAGGATGGGGCCAGGCCCATAATATCATAAAAAGATTCAGAGAATCTGGAGAAGTCTTTGCAAGTAAGCGGCAAGGCCGAAAACCAACATTGAATGAACATGACCTTCGATCTCTCAGATGGCACTGCTTTAAAAACTGATATCATTCTGTAATGGATATTACCACAAGGGCTCAGGAATACTTTAGAAAACTATTGTCCGTGAATGCAGTTTGTCGCTCCATCTACAAGTGCAAATTAAAACTCTACCATGCAAAAATAAAGCCATATATCAACAACACCCAGAAATGCTGCCGGCTTTTATGGGCCTGAGCTCATCTGAGATGGACTGATGCAAAATGGAAAAGTGTCTGACGAGTCCACATTTTAAATTGTTTTCGGAAATCATGGACATTGTGTTCTCTGGGCCAAAGAGGAAAACGACTTTGAGGATTGTTATCAGCGCAAAGTTCAAATTCCAGCATCTCTGATGGTATGGGGGTGTGTTAGTGCCCATGGAATGAGTAACTTGAAAATATATGAAGTCACCATTAATGCTGAAAGATACAGACAGGTTTGGAGCAACATGTGCTGCCATCCAAGCAACATCTTTTTCAGGGACGTCCCTGCCTATATCAGTAAGACAATGCTGAACCACATTCTGCTTGTGTTACTACATCATGGCTTTGTAGTAAAAGAGTGCGAGTACTAGACTTTCCTTCCTGCAGTCCAACCTGTTTAACATTGAAATTGTCTGGTGCATTATGAAGTGTCTACAAAGGTGTCTACAAATCAGTGTCCTCAGTTCCCAAACGCTTATTGAGTGTTGTTAAAAGGAAAGGTGATGTAACACAATTGTAAACATGCCCAGTCCTAACGTTTTTGTAATGTGTTGCAGGCATCAAATTTAGAATGAGTAAATATTTGCAAAAAACAATAAAGTATACTGGATTGAACATTACAAATTTTTTCTTTGTAGTGTATTCAACTGTTTACACTACAGTTAATCAATTACTACTAATAGTTTCAGTGCACAACACAGACAGTAACATTGTTAGTTTTTATTTACATAGTTAATGCAGAGTAAATATATATATATTCACGAAAATACCACACTACCAACATTTAAAAACATATAAACAAAAACGTAGGATGTAAACAATATTTATGGCAGTAAAAAGCACACTTGGTAAACATTTTTTGACCAGCTGCTTACGGTTGTAGTGTTCAGAATTAAAAGACAGATTTTTTGTTACTATTATAATTTATTATAATTGTCATTAAAGTGAATGTATTTTGATCAGGTGGTTGTTAAATGGCACTTAACTCTGTTATGATAGGCAGCGGTATTTAAAATGAATGTTTTCCTCATCCATAATTGCAATCTATTTAATTCTTTATTGAATGGGAAAATTGCAAGTTTTTTGCCTTGCCAATTTGAACACCGAGCACTATCCTGTAATACATTACTTTCCTTTTTATCCACAACCTCCAATTGAGAACAGCAAAAGCAATCAAAAGTTGTAGTAAATGCCCCAACAGCTAAGATAAAGCAGCCTGCATAAGGAAAGCATTTATTGTTTAAGGCTGTGCAAATAGTTTTAAAATCTCTCATTTTCTTTATTCACAGTCACAGAAGGAGACACCACTGTCTCAAGCAGCAAATGTAAGAAGTGTCTTCTGTAATACAATGTGTGAGTAGCATTAGCGACTGGGAAATTCCATTTCAATTCAATTGTCTGTCTCTTAATGTACAGGAAACAGCAAAGGCCCCCCCTCCTCCACCGCCTGCACCACCAAAGATGGAAAGTAAAGCAGAGCCAGCTGTAAAGAAAGAAGGAGGCATGGCAGCAGCTACTCCGACAGCCAAGGTGCAAGAAACCCCTAGCAAGGCCAAAGCCAAAGAGAGCACCTTCGGCAAGCTCTTCCGTGGAAAGGTAGAGACCCACTTTATACCTCTGCAAATTTTCACATGCTAAAATCTACCACTGTATACTCTACCTAATCTTATTTACATATTGCAAATTAAATGTTTCTTCAACTATTATAGCTTAATTTCACAATTATCCTTTATGACCAAGGAGTACAAAAATATGCTTAAGTAAAAGTACTATTATCATCTAGTTGTTTTTAATTTAAACATCTTATAAAATGAAAGTATAATAATCCGTTATTTTAGTTCAGGCTATCCCATAAAAATTCTCAAGCAATACAACCACTGAAGATCTACAGGGTGAGTCAAAGGTCACAGGACACTGTGTCATGAACTTGAACCAAAGGCAGCAGTCTTTGGACGACCACTACTTGTCTTGTTGTATATAGTACCAGTTTCTTGGAATTTGGCCATAAGGGATGCAACAGTGCAGTGTGAAATCGGTGTCTTTATGGGTGTCGGTTGTTGAAGTCTGTGGCTATGTTATGGCAGTTGCATTCCCTAGACATCAGAATAATCTCAATCCTCTCTTCTTTCATCAATTCCATCTTTAGTTACCTGTGATGAACAACAAAAGTTTTGATCTTTTTGTGTTGATAACAAGAGATATTGCAAATGTGCGGCAATCAATTTCTGGGACAATTCTGAATATGCAATATTACCACTTTCCCATGGAAAAAATTTAGACAATATGGTGGCTTTCAAGATGGCAGCCATGTTGCTGACAAAGCCTAAAAGATAGGCCACTTAACCCATTATTGGTGAGTTATTCAGATATGAGTATTCAGATATGCCATTTCCCTTTTATGTCTGAAATAAAAGGGTCTCGTGACTTTTGACTCACCCTGTATAATAAAGCACAATCAAGCTGTTGCACTTCTTGCACTTGAGAAGGTCCTTTAAATATGGCCATGGGTTTATTTTATTTCCTTCAAGTGCAACTTCAGCTAATTTTGACAGGGTTTTGCTGTTGGCTGACTCTGCACCACTGATCCCTGTCTCCATCTTTCTTGTGATTGTAGTACCATTTGTGTTCTCCTGCCCCTCATTTAGTGATGTCATCTCCATAGGACGTTTTTGTATTATTTATTATTTATTTTCTTTGCTTAGCAAAATATGTGATGTAAACTGTAGTTAAGTGCAGTACTTCAAACAAAACATACTTATGAAAAAGTACTGTAATATTACAGATATTAAAGACTACTTTAAAAGGTACAAGTACACTAAAAACTACTAATAACAGTAACATGAGTAAAAGTTACTTTTCCCCTTTATTAATGACTGACCCTGGGAAAAGGTTATTTAAATGGTTTGGCTCTCGTTCTATTTCAAATCAAAGGCCCAGTGTTAGTTATTTACAGATTCTGCACTGCATCATGACAGTGTGAAGTAAATTTCCACATAATGAACAAACAACTGCACATTCATTGCCTTGACATCATTATGACAGCAGCTATTACCTCATATTACCACAGTCAGCCAACTAAACCATGGACGTCTTGTCCGCTCCCATCTCATCATTTTATAACTGATGTTACAATTCTTTAGCCTTTTAATTTCCACTGCTTTAATTTATAATTTGTGCCAATCCCTGCGGGAATGACAGGTTCTTGCCTAGTTAACACAAATATCTGCTTATCTACAGTCTGTGGTGAAGGAGGAAGCAAAGCCAGTTGAGGTACAGGTAAAGTTCAGCTTTTAAACTATATTTGATCTCTTTTCGGGCTTTGTGGAGAATATGGGTCTGTCTCTTAAATGAAAATTGGATTAGGGTGCAGTTTGTAGGAATACAACAGCATTTCTTTTATTGTATTGTAAAGCAGTCAGTAGCTACCAATCATCTTCTCATATGTACATACAAAAGAACGAAAAAACAGATGTATAAAGCGAAACATATTATTATTTTCAGTTTCTTACTGATTTAACACACACACACACACACACACACACACACACACACACATATACACACACACACA
>JAUZSV010126579.1:0-13679 GCA_034780495.1 Parotocinclus cesarpintoi | reverse complement strand
CACGTCATTGCATTCAGTTTTTATTCACAATTTGTTTAGTGTCCCAACTTTTTTGGAATCCGCTTTGTAGCTACGAACAGAGATTTGTAAAAATCTGATGGAAGTGTGTAAGTGTATTATATGGCAAACAAATGAGATTTCTAATGACCTCAGAAAAGGTTACCAAAATCACCCCTAAAGTGTTTGGATCAATTCACAGTCAGACAGAATGTGCAGACATTTAAGACCATTGTTACCAGGTAAACCAACAGAAATCACTTTAAGAGCAAGGGGTATAATACTCTACATGGTAACAATGGAGCCCAGGGTAACTTGTTCACAAATCCACCATCAGGAAAACACTGAAGAATTATGGTGCGAATGTCAGGGCTATTATCATGGTTTGGGCTTGTTTGCTGCATCTGTCCAGCTTGCCATCATTGCTGGAATTGTAAAGAGAATGTGGGTCAAGTAGCTAGGAGTGTTTTTTATAAAGGGCTTCATTATACGCATCGCAATATGTGGGTCACAATATTATTGTATCATGATACATTGTAAGGCAATCTACAAATATATAAAATCTGTATATTTCGAGCTGTAAATCAATGTAGTATACAGTGTAGTATAGATTGTGATATATTTCTGTATCAATTTTGTAGCAGAGCCATACATGCAGCAAGACATTCACAAAAAGCACTCAACTAATTATACTGAAAAATTGTTAAAGAGTATTTTGTAATGGCTTAGCAAAAGTTATGGATCCTACAGTAATGCTGTGGTACACCAACAGCCCAGAGTTTACTGTACAGAGCAATGGCTAGAATTTCTCCAATACTGAAAGTAGATACTGAAATCAAAGGGTTATATACAAATGACTAAGTGTAATATTTTTTGTTCATTCATTTAATTGGGTTCTCTTTTGTGACTTGTGTGAAAATTCAATATTTTAATTCACATTTTTGCAGAAATATGGTTATTAATAATGGGTTCACAAACTTTTAAGCACCATCTAAAAATCAGAAAGAGGAATACTATCTTTCCTTTTCACTGATCAGGATTAATTGCACTCTCTTGGACTCCTGGGAACAAGCTTTCTTCATGAACTCATGAAAAGATACATATTCTTCTATATTACTGTTCTAATGTAGTGGCACCATAGGCTTGGTCATGTTAAACCACAGATCCAGCCCCACCCTGATGAACACTAAGACTCATGAACCTGTCCTTTGTGAAAATGGGCGGTAATCTGGTAAAGACGTAATGAAACCTTACACAACAACCCAGGCTTAACTTTTGACGTGATCCTTAACTTTATAGTATCTCCTGACATAGCTGGACTTTTGACTAGAGCCATTGAACTGTTCTGGAAACATAGACCTCACCTGGTTTCCAATGCTGTGCTTTTCTGGTTTGTGTCCCGCACCTGGTCTAACAGTAACACCAGCAGGTCTTTGTGGGTACTGGTGCGGTTATGTTTCACAGACACCAGTCAAAATCGGTTGAGCTTTGCTCATGTTCACAGAAGGGTGTCTTTCAATTTTCATCTCCCGACTCTGTGTTCTTCAAGTTGGAGGCTGAGTTTATGGCCAGAGGAGGGGTGCCCCCACATTTTGACCATACGCGGCTGAGTGCTCAGACAGTATGGCTATAAACTTATTACCATAGTGACAGATAATATACGTCATTTACATTGTTACCTAACAGCAAGTGGGTACAACACAACTTGATAGTTTGTGGTATATTTGTGGTATTCACAGCAATCTGAGTTTTGTCTGTGAAGCACCTTATGTGGTTCACATTGTGTACTACATGTTGGTGATCTGCAGAAATCATACAAATGACATTATCCTTTTTAAATTAACGTATAAATTATACTAAATCATTCAACACAACTAGACATGGCAATATTCATTAATGCACTATATCATGATATACGATTACCACGACTGCATAATTTTTGGCCTGTGTACCCTTGCGCCAGATGCAATACATCAAGTAGCATATAAATCTATGGTTCTTCATTAGGTGCTTGAGTATAATTGGACAAATAAAAAAAATTTAATACATAGATAAAAAAAGATAAATAAACAGATGCATAAAAGCTAAAGTAACAAGCCTGTTTTGACAATTTAGTGAGTAAAAAGTACAGATTTGTCTTTTGAAATGTAAAATGTATTAAGTTACAGTGGTGTGAAAAAGTGTTTGCCCCTTCCTCATTTCCTGTTTTTTTGCATGTTTGTCAAACGTGTTTTAGAACATCAAACCAATTTAAATAGTAGTCAAAGACAACACAAGTCAACGCAAAATGCAATTTGTAAATTAAGGTGTTTATTATTAAGGGAGAAAAAAAATCCTAACCTACATGGCCCTGTGTGAAAAAGTGATTGCCCCCTTTGTTAAAGCATACTATACCTGTGGTTTATCACACCTGAGTAAATTGTCTCTAGCCACACTCAGGACTGATTATTGCCACACCTGTTCTCAATCAAGACATCACTTAAATAGGACCTGCCTGACAAAGTGAAGTCCACCAAAAGATCCTTAAAAGCTACACATCATGCCGAGATCCAAACAAATTCAGGAACAATTGAGAAAGAAAGTAATTGAGATCTATCAGTTTGGAAAGGGTTATAAAGCCATTTACAAAGCTTTGGGAATCCAAAGAACAACAGTGAGAGCCATTATCCACAAATTGTGAAGACATGGAACAGTGGTGAACCTTCTCAGGAGTGGCTGGCTGCCCAAAATTACTGCAAGAGCACAGTTACGACTCATCCAAGAGGTCACAAAAGACCCCACCACAACGTCCAAAGAACTGCAGGCCTCATTTGCCTCAGTTAAGGTCAGAGTTTATGCCTCTACCATCAGAAAGAGACTGGGCAAAAATGGCCTGCATGGCAAAGTTCCAAGAAGAAAACCACTGCTAAGCAAAAAGAACATTAAAGTTTGTCTCAATTTTTCCAAAACACATTTTGATGATCCCCAAGCCTTTGGGAAAACATTCTGTGGACCGATGAGAAAAAAGTTGAACTCTTTGGAAGGTGTGTGTCCAATTACATCTGACATAAAAGAAACACTGCATTTCAGAAAAAGAACATTATACCAACGGTAAAATATGGTGGTCATAGTGTGATGGTCTGGGGCTGTTTTGCTGCATCAGGCCCTGGAAGACTTGCTGTGATAAAAAGAACTATGAATTCTGCTGTCTACTAAAAGATCCTGAAGGAGAATGTCCGACCATCTGTTTGTGACCTCAAGCTGAAACGAACTTGGGCTCTGCAGCAGGGAACCTATCCAAAACACACCAGCAAGTCCACCTCTGAATGGCTGAAGAAAAATAAAATAAAGACTGAAGTGACCTAGTCACTTCACAAGTCACAAGTCCTGACCTGAATCCTATTGAGATGCTGTGGTATGACTTTAAAATGGCCGTTCATGCTCGAAAACCCTCTAATATAACTGAATTAGAACAATTCTGCAAATGAGTAGGCCAAAATTCCTCCATAATGCTGTAAAAGACTCATTGCAAGTTATCGCAAAAGGTGGCCCAACCAGTTATAAGGTTTAGGGGGCAATCACTTTTTCACACAGAGCCATGTAGGTTTGGATTTTTTTCTCCGAAACACTTAAGTCTGGAAAACATGCAAAAAAACAGGAAATGAGGAAGGAGGCAAACACTTTTACACACCACTGTATTGACTCGTTTGGAATTTGATGCCTGCAACACGTTCCAAAAGAGTTGAGACAGGGGCAACAAAAGACTGTGAAAGTTGAGGAATGCTCAAAAAACACATGTTTGGAAAATTCCATGGGTGAACAGGTTCACTGGCAATAAAGGGAGCATCCCCAAAAAGCTCAGTCATTCACAAGGATGGGGCGAGGTTCACCACTTTCTGAAGAACCGTGTAAGTAAATAGTCCAGAAGCTTAAGTTTCTCATTTCTCATTAAAACTCTACCATGCAAAGTGAAAGCCATATATCAACAAAACCCAGAAACACTGCCGGCTTCTCTGGGCCGGAGCTCATTTAAGATGGATTAACTCAAGGTGGAAAAGTGTCCTGTTGTCTGAAGAGTCCACACTTCAAAGTGTTTACTTGGGGTTGTAGATGGACAATCCACAAGACTATTGAAAAACATTTGTGAGTGGTTGATATCAACATAGAGTTATATCTGGAGAAAGAAAAAACACTGCATTACATGATAAAAAATGTATACCATCTGTGAAACAGTGTGGTGGTAGTCTAATGATTAATACTAAATTATGATTAATTATAGCACATTCTAAAGGAAAATGTCAGGACATCTATCCATGAACTGAACCGAAATTGACAAGTGGGTCATGTTGCAAGACAATACCACTGAGATCACAATTTGTCACAAGAAATGGCTACAGAAGAATGACCAACTCAATGTCCTTTCTTTAGTCCAGCAGAGATGTTGTGGAAGCAGCTCATATGAAAAAACTAAGTTTAAAACTTTGATATGTTGATTAATTTGCTAAAATTCCTCCAGGCCTTTGTGCACAATTGAGTTACAGAAATGTTTAGTAGCAGTTATTACTGCACAAGGGGCATCCTGGGTACTAAAAGCAAAGGTTTACATACTTTTGCCCTTTAGAGATACTGTTTGTAATACATTAATCATTTTCCTCAATAAATAAATCATAAGTTGTTTCACTGGGTTCTCTTCATCTACTTCTAAGATTTCTGTGAAAATATGACAGGAAAATATGTTCTAGGTCACACTGTATAAGGCAAAGTACTTTTTAGATGGATGTCCTCTCCCATTTATACAGGAACAAACAAATGGAGGGTTTTATGTAATTCTCAACCAATCTGTACCAGAAAGTTTTACAGAAGAATGTCAAGCCATTTATCTGAACAAAATCTAAAGCGCAGTTAATTTATTCAGCAAGACAATTGTCCAAAACAAACAAGCCACTCTCATGAGTGGTTAAAAAACAAGAAAATTAAAGTCTTGGAACGTGTAGTTGGATCTAAGTTATATGACATTTATCCACAGTTTATTGCACCATTACAATGTCCTCAATGAATTGATCAGAATCACTAAACTTAGCAATAAAAAATGTACTTTATTAAGTATTTAAGGCTGATATGATAATGTAAGGCAAGGTAAAGTATAGATAAGTTATAACCCGAACTCTATTCAGCTTTAGTTTATTTGCTGGCAAATTGTACTTTCAAGAAAAGACGACCACAATAGTGCATCACTACTGCTGTACCAACTAAACCTTGACGAGTGGTTCAGTCATCTTCAAAAATAATCATCTTTATCTTTGAGTACATGCTCATAAATCCTGGGAGGCTTGAAGGGACACGGTTCCAGATCTGTCTACACCTGAGTTAACTTCATGACTCACATTATCTTGCTAAGCAAAAGATAAAGAGTAATGTGCCTATAACAGGCTCGCAAACTTTTATTAATACGTTAATTATAAAGAACCTTAGCAAAAAGCTCCTGTGGAAATATCTAAAAATTATTAAGGTATGATAAAATGATAGATTATCACGATATGATGATAGTGATAGATGATAATGATATTATACACTGTAGTGGGAGAAATAATCTTAGCTAGAAAAGTCCCTTCGAGCAGTTCTTTGAGGACCATTGACTTTAAACTTTCCAATAGTTCTCTCATGCATTTTTTGACAAATTCAAGATTCTCTGCCCATCATTGCTCCTCAAAGACTTTTGTGGATATTGCACCAATTGACATAACCTATTCAAAATAGCATTATTATTATTATTTTACCTCATTAATAGCCCTATATTGTCCCCATCCAACATTTTTAAGTGTTGCAGGCCTGAAATATATGTAAATGTATGTATATTAACAAATGAAATAAAGCTGACCAAACAAATAATTAAATGTCTTGGGGTCATACTGTCATACAAAAATTAGAAGACAATGGAAGACACATTGTGTTTTTTATTTGCATTTTCCATAGTGTCCAAACTTTTCCTGTTTTGGTGTTGTATGTTTTTGTATTTATAAATATTACTACTCTTAAAGGACATTATAAGTAATAAATACCAATTCAATATTAATTAAAGTGTTCAGTAATTTCATTTAAAGGTAAACTGTGTGTTATTAGTTTGGCCTAACCTGCCTAAACCAATGTAGGGTGGTAGGACGATAGGGCAACCGGTCACACAAGGCCCAGGGCAGGAATTTAACCCAATTGAGGGTACATGTACACACACACACACACACACACACACACACACACACACACACACACACACACACACACACACACATACACACACACACACACTTTAGAGAGACCAGGGATATCTGGAGCTGGATTCCTATAGGCATCCCTATTTTCTTTCTGCCTTTCTTTTTTTTTAATTTTAAATACAACCCCAATTCCAATGAAGTTGGGACGTTTTGTAAAACATAAATAAAAACAGAATACGATGATTTGCTAAACCATTAAATCCAACATTAAATATCTTGTCTTTGTAGTGTATTCAATTGAATATGGGTTGAAAAGGATTTGCAAATCATCATATTTTGTTTTTATTTATGTTTTACAAAACGTCCCAACTTAACTGATATTAGGGTTGTATTTTCAAAGTAATTTTTATGGATTTTTAAAGCTGCTCTATCTTCCTGACTTGATGAAATTATTTTGGATTAGCCCGGTCCCATGTGATTGCCACATGTCAGGACCAATCATAGAGAAGATGATGTAAAACATGTCATCACTATATTCTTAGTAACGGCACTGCTTTGTCTTATGGTGGTCTATAGTGCCACTTAGTGGCCAAAAGATGTATTAGTTTTTTTTTAAACAGACCTTGTTATGGTTCTGTTTAGATTGATTTAAAGCAGTTTAATTTATACAAATATAATATAGGCTACCCAAGGAGATTGGGTTTAAATTGAATTGACTTGAGTTAATGCTCAGATGACATCAGAGACCCATCTGGCCCCCTAACTGGCTTGTGGATGCCACTGTTTCTGCTAAATAACGTGGGAATTTGAAAGAATGCACTTCTATTAGGCAAAACAATGTAGGGATGGGTCCCTTTGAAATGACAGACATTAAAACATTAACAAATAACATTAAAAAATTACTATTCATACATTCCCGTAGAGTCAATGTGACGGATTTAAATAAATCGTTTTCTAATACAGTCTATAGTAAATGCATTTGCCTGTAAAAGCTGAGTGTCCATTCATTTCAATGGGACTGTATGGAACAGTTTTTAATTGCTTCGAAACTCAACAGTAATTGGGTAAATGGCATGATTTTGTCCCGCCCCCCGGATGCTCACCATCTCCGGAGGTGAATGGAGCTGTAGGCTTTCCTTGGATGGACTGGACTCTGAACTCTGGAGGATCAGTGGATAATTAGGGGCCATGTCTAGGGTTGGCTCCCACCTTGTGACCAGTGCTGTTTGTTAGGTCATGTTTTTTCTTCCTCTTCATACTATATATATATATATATATATATAAATAAAATTTACACTTGCAGCATTTAGCAGACCCCCTTATCCAGATAGACAGAAGTGCGTTGCATTCTTAGTGAATAGTACCTATTGATAGTACAGATAAAGAAAGCAAAACTCTTCTATTTCTTGATTGATTGAACAGTACAGGGCGCTGCTGACGTCATCGCTTCGTAATGAAATTCAGTCAGTAAGTGGCCACTGTTTATTAAGGTGTGGGAATGAGATCCTAATGAGTTGGGCGTAGAAAAAAAGATCATTACTTATGATAATAAGATCATCTCTTTCCCACACGTTGAATTGTCTTGTCCTCACACCATACTAACTCGTTTCTAGGCGTTAGACTTTTATTTCCAGTACTTAATAAGTCGTGTCCTCGCATTCATTTAGTTAAGAATTGATGTCATTAAGAAGAGATATCACCAACAGGGGGCAGTACATGGGTTAAGGTTGTGGAAAATCCTGTAGGTTGTAAATGGTGGTAAAACACAATTAAGGAAAATCCCCATTGTGAATTTCTTCCCAAATGCGGATTTGTTCCCGCACTATGCCCAGTGCTGCCGGTTAGGACCCTGACTTGTATTAAGCGGGTATGAATTAATGCATGAATAAATAATAATGCCCCCATATGTTATGAACATCATTGTTAGACATCAGTTATCCGAGTCTTACACTAGAGGGAAGCACAGATCTGAGGGAAAGCTATAAGAAGGCCTTTCCTGGAATAAGGATGCGTCCAAACCCCTACACTTCCTTATTAAATCGTCGAACACGCTACCTATGGTAACTATAGTAACATTTGGCCGTGTTCTATTTGGAGGTACAATTTATTGAGAGAGCGTGCGGTTTGGGACGCGGCCTGTCTCTGACCGCGATATGAAGCGGCCCTTCCTGTTTCACCGAGTCGCACTGACGCCGCAGTAACGGACGAGCAGGACTCGAGCATGTCTGCGACCGTCCAGTCCGAGTTCACTTTCGTCCGTGAATCAGACGCCGAGCCATGTCGCCATTCTAGCACTGCGCTCTTCTATTCTTCATTTTGTGCACGTTAATTTGAGGTATTTTCCAGCTGCGGGGCTGTCAGCGGTTGTCGTAGACAGGCGCTCATGGCGGAGACTAAAATCATATATCACATAGATGAGGAGGAGACTCCTTATTTAGTCAAACTAGCCGTTTCTCCCGACAAAGTCACATTGGCAGACTTCAAAAATGTCCTCAGAAATCGGCCGATCAATAGCTACAAATTCTTCTTCAAGTCTATGGATCAGGATTTTGGGTAAGACATTGGATTTGTTCTGCTTGTGTGTGTGTGTGTGTGTGTGTGTGTATTATGTTCAACACAGATCACACCCAGATCGCCATACGCCTGCTAAATCCCCCCAAACACAGGGTCTTTACTTTAATAGCTTTGGTCTGTAACTGTTGACAGTTGCTTTAAAATATCTACAAACAATATTTAAGCATTGTGGTGTTTCAGTGGCCACATGGACCATAACACACTGCTCGTTTTTGACATTCAAGTCACGCTACAAGTTGGATAAATATGGTGGCTGTTTCCCATTCCTAACCAAACCTGTTTCTTTGAACAATTATCCCTTAAACATGTACATGTAGTTTTTGTGGTTTAATTTAGGCATTTATGGTTAATGCGTTTTAAGGTTGTGTCACAGGTGAAACATAAGGTGCTTACCTAAGGTGGTTCTGTTTTGTTTTTACTGAAGCATAGCAGTTTATTTTAGGTAACAGTCTTATTACTAGACAATGTCTGTACCCTTATTCTAAATGCATGTGCTTATGAAAATATCAATTTAACAATATAATAATGTATGACATATATTCCACCTGAGCTTGCTTTATCAATGTTGTTTGAATGTGTAATATTAATATTACTAAATATACTCATGTCACTGCTTTTATTGGTATTCATTTGAATAGCTGATTGTAATTAATTTCTGTTTATGTTTGCATTTTTTGTGCAAATGTTACATTACTGATGTAAAATATTTTCCACTAGTTTGTTAGTGGTTTACGTTTAAAGCTTTTAGCAGACTGAATACAAAACCACTTACAGCTGAATGATAACGCTCCTGCTTAAAAGCCTTCCAGTGGGGTCTTGGCAGAGCCGGGATTTGAACAATCTTCCAGTTAGTAGTCCAGCTCTGTAACCTCTGAGCCACCACTTAGTGCAAACTATCATTTAATAAAACCTCCAAAAAACCCACAAACAAAACGTTGTGATATATTCTGCACCTTATTTAGCCAGAGCTTACTATGTTACAGTTTTGAAAAGCTACACTATAGTGTCTCTTACTGGATTTTTACACCAGTTGCAAATTGGTACTCCAAAGTGGCCAGAAATCCTTGATTTAGCAAAAGAGCTGGCAACACAGGTGGAGGAGTGACTATAAGATGTACTATGTGGGCAGAGCTGGCAATGCAACAAATACAACTTTATGCAAATTTGGAGTGAAGCTCTGTAGCCGCAACCAATAGAAGTTGAGTACGGTGGAACTCGCTTAGGTTCTTTCGCCATGAATCATGTCATACTAATCTGCTGAATAGTGTGACTGTATTACTCCACTATTGATGTCATGTCTGTACAATGTGCAATATGCAGTTGAAGCAGCAGTGTCACGTCACAGACTGTTGCAGAATAAAAGTAATTACTACTAAATCCTTTATGTGCTTGTGAAGACAAGCTGTTGGATCAAACGGTTGTTAAAATGCATTTCTTGTTGAAAAGTAAACAAGGTATTAAATAAATGTTAAAAGCATGTAAAGAAAGACCATGTGGTGTCAGGATTGCCAACTAATGACCAGTATAATAGACTACTTCTGCTTATTATTCTGCATTCTGCCAACTTCAGCCCCTGCATTTCCAGTCCTCTCACAATAATAGTTTTAGAGCAGCTATGAACAAGAATGTCATAATATTCTAAAAAATCAGTAAGATTACAGGTAGATTCAATGTCTAGCAAACTAGTCTTGTCATAGGAAGCCATGTATTAGGTTCACCCAAAACTATCCCATGTGTTTCCTGCTGATGTGTTGATGTGGCACACAGCCTGTAATAACACTTGTATAACACGTGCATTTATTGATCAGCTATATAAATACAAGTTTTGCACAGGTTGGTGCAAATACATATTATTAAATCTACCAGCTGTCAGATTTAGACTGCAATATGATACTGCTTTATAGTGTGCAGACTGTATTATCTGATTTGCTGCTATCTGTTCATTATATGTGGAACAAATCAGCATAATTTCCATTACAATACCTCTCCGGTACCGTGTCCATGTACCTTCTGTAGCAATAAATGGTGAGATTTCAAACACCTTTAGTGGTTGAGCACAGTTTTTAAGTACAAATTGGTGTGACAACACAGTTGATAAACTGAAAGTCTCAGATGCTTGGAAAACTCTAAACTGAAATAAAAGACCATTTTTACTACCTCAGATAATATTTGGAGAATATGTGAGAATAAAGCGAGAAAGGACGCCATCCTTCCGGCCAAAGAGTGAGAGCTGTAAGACAGACTGTAGAATAGTCTTAGATATAAAACAGTAATGTCTAGATTGGATTAGTGCATTTTGTAAATAAAATAATTTGTGTTGACTCACACTGGTGTGTGTGTGTGTATGTGTGTGTGTGTGTGTGTGTGTGTGTTACGGCACATCTTTATATACTCATGCATATCTGATACATGGTGAATGCAGTCTGTGTTCTTTAAGCATATTATCTTCACTCTTTCAAAACATTTAAAATAGGGTTAAAACTGAACACACTATCTGTAGTGATGTGAGACATTGCTGGGTTGAATATAATAAGAATAGAATGAATATAATAATTAAAATGTACTTATAGTAAAGATTTAAGGTACAATATTTGTCATATTAAATACCAATTTTTGGCAGTCTGTGTGTACCATATTCTATGAATTATTTATCATAAAACACTTCTCATGTGACTTCACTCGTAATTGGCTACGACCGATTGGTTAGTCAGTCTCATATAACGAAATCTGTGCTGGTCACATTTAACCTACACTGTCGCTTATGATGGCGACAGTGGCACAAACACATCCACACACATGACTAGCACAGTGCTTTTACTAATGTTAATTCAGAATTCAGTTCATGTGTGTAAAAAGCTTAAAATGTAATAACGGCTCTAAGGCTCACGTTATTTTTTCCCTGTCCCAACATTATTTGTTTGAATAAATATATGTATGTGCAACGTCTGTGTAAAACTGCAACCTGAGTGGGATGAGTGGCAATTCATTGTCTTTGCTTGTATTTGTACACTTGCACTATCTGTTAAAAAATAGGTAGTAAGAACCAAAAAAATTGCAATCGGTGCATCTCTAGACACTATGGTCTTGAATTTCCTCCATCTGTCTGACTGTGGATTGGCAGACTGTGAATCTTGTGAATTAGTGAAACTGAAAGGAAAAATTGCTATGTTGCTGTGCCAGGTGTAACAAAACGACTAAGCTGTCAAAATGGGAGTGGAATTTCATAGTGGAGGCAAGAAGTACATAATGACTTGAGTAACATGTGGTCCAAATCTGCTGGTTAATGCCTAGATTCTTTAAGTATTTTATGTTATGTCACAGAAGTAGTACTACAATCCAAGCTCATGTGAATTTATTTTATTATTTAAAATACCCAATGCAGTTAACTTCACAATACAAATGAGCAGCCTTACTTGCATACATGCAAACGTAAAGTGGAAGCAGCTGGTGGAATCAAACACAGTTGCCTGGCCTGCTTTTTCCAATACTTCACTAGTTTTAGGCTTGTTTACACAAGCCTGGTGTTTGTTTCTTTAATTGGATCTGGCAACCCTGGAATTAAATGCTGAAGCCACTAAATAGCTGCCATCTCTGTGTAGTATATGCTCAAGGAATTGAAGGATTTCTTTATTGTATTATTTAAGTTTGATGTTTATGTCACATCCTTCTATGAGACTATTTGTTGGTTACAAAGCAGACATTCGATAACGGAGTCATGTAAACCTAGAGGTTTCCCATTATCTTAATTACACAGGTCCATGCAAACTCCTTGATCAGATCAACGACAAAATCAGATCTTTTGCAGGTATTTTATTAGATATAAGTAGAAGTACATGTAAATGCTCTTAATTGTGTATCTCAGATAATGGTGGTCTAAGACTTCTGCACAGAACTGTATATCATTCACTTCCTTGCCTCTGAATAGTGTAAATTCCATTTATGTACTAATATTGAGGTAATGATTGTTTATTTTACATAATAAATAAATGCTAAAAGAAAGATGCTATGAGACAATAGTGATAGTAATATATGAATAAAGTATTGGTCCACATTGTTGGCACGCCTGAAATGTTTGAAGTATTTGTCCCAGAAATGGATTGTAATTACACGTGTTTTGTTATACACATAAAATTTACACAGGAAATAACCTTTGCATGCATTGTAACAACACATAAAAAAACCAGAAAAAAGCATTATACACATATAAACATTATATAATATTATGCAAAACTCCAAAAATGGGCCGGACAAAATTGTTGGCACCCTCAGCTTAATATTTGGTTGCACACCCTTTTGAAACATTAACTGAAATCAGTCGCTTCCTATAAGCATCAACAAGCTTCTTGCACTTTTAAACTGGAATTTTGGACCACTCTTCTTTTGCAGATTGCTCCAGGTCTCTCATCTTTGACGGGTGCCTTCTCCCAACAGGAATTTTAAGATCTTCCCACAGGTGTTCAATGGGATTTAGATCCGGACTCATTGCTGCCACTTCAGAACTTTCCAGTGCTTAGCTTCCATCTGTTTCTGGGTGCTTTTTGGAGTATGTTTGGGGTCATTGTCCTGCTGGAAGACCCATGATTCAGGATGCAAACCCAGCTTTCTGACACTGGGCACTACAATGCGATCCAATATCCCTTGGCAATATTCAGGTTTCATTATACCCTGCACACAGTCAAGGCACCCAATGCCAGAGGCAGCACAACAACCCCAAAACATCTTTGAACCTCCACCATAAGTGACTGTAGGTACTGTGTTCTTTTCTTTGTAGGCCTCACCCCGTTTTTGGTAAACAGTCGAATGATGTGCTTGTTTTTGGGAAACAAAACATTTTCCCAGAAGAATTTTGGCTTGCTTACATACATTTTGGTAAACTGCAGTCTTGCTTTTTCATGTCTCTGTATCCTCCTGGGTCTCCTG
>JAUZSV010126469.1:0-13680 GCA_034780495.1 Parotocinclus cesarpintoi | reverse complement strand
CATTATTCAAAGCGTGTTGAGCATGCAAACGGAATTTTCAATAGTTCAGGGGGCCAGTATACTCCAGAAGTACTGTCCTTTTTAAAAACAGGTACAGGAGGATATTTAGAATGTAACTGATAGTGCTACAGTTAAATAATAAATATTTTTATACTGTTCATAAATAATATATATTTTATACTGCTAACAAAAATTAGGAGGTATTTCAAAATAAAATATCCTATAATTAAATATCCTCTAATTTTAAGAGCAGTGCATTTATATAGAAAATTACTTATTAGACTGAATTTAGTTTGTTGTGCACAGCTTCGCATTGACATTTGGAGGGGACCGGCCTCACTGACTTCTGATTTATTAACCCCACTGATGGAGAGATTACAGAATATAAGAGGGTAGAGGAGAATTTAAATTAAGTGTTTCACACATGACTGGGCCAGATTAAAGCAGATATGCCTTGGTTTGACTTTGGAGAGTCTTAACTTTTAAGCTTTATCCAAAATGTTATCAAAGAGTGACAAAAGCATTATTTGTGTTTAAATGTGTCTGTTCATTAAGATTCAAACAGTCTGAGACCGAGAATGAGAGCAGGAGCAGAGTTGACTGAGACTCAGACAAGACCAGATGAAGAAGATTGCAAGAATAAAAAGAACAAAATAAATTAGTTTTTAGTTCACTTTACATTCATTATCATGCATTACACATTATATATTTTAATAAATATTATATTTTATCATATATTTTGTAAAATATTTAATATTGTTATAGATTTTATATTGTATAATTTAATTATGATTAAATAACAGCATTTATGATTATGATTTAATTTAATATTATGGTCTTGATCAAACGAATGCTATATAGCTTTTTGAGTGCAAATTATGGTGGTGATTTTGTTTCCTTTTTGTTTCCTTCTGTTTCCTCTAAAACTTAATCATAAAGTCAAAGTCAGGTTTTATTGTCATTTGAACCATATACACAGTACACAAACAAAACAACGTTCCTCCAGGATCTACAGATGCAGGTACAGGTCAAATAAATATAGCCAACAACAACAACTCTATAAATTTTTATTATTTAATGTGAAAACATAATAACTTTATCTGCCCTCCAACAAAACTAAAGTACACAGTCAGTCAGAATGCACAATTGCATGTGCATCTAATGTCGGACTATTCCAAATAAAATATTTTATTGATTGGACTGAATGAGAAGAGTAGTGACTTGCCTTTTCTGTTTAGCCAATCTAAGTGCAGATTTTCAGGCATGTAGAGAAAGAACTCTTTATTCTGTTTGAATGGACACACCTCACTTGGCTGATCTCAACAACAATTCTGGGACCACCTTACCCAAGCCCTGATCAAGACAAGATGTAGTCCAAATGAGGTCAAGACCATACTCGAGAATTACAACACTGCCAGCATCCTCATCCTCCTAAAGGCCAAGCAAAAGAAGCTGAAGCCACTTAAAGATTCTCAGAGAGTAGACATGTCACAGAGGACTTGTCTCTTGATGTGGCTTATCAAGCTTCTGAACTGCAGCCCAACCGTTTCTGGATTTTAAGGACAGATGCAAAATACGATATATGAGGATTTTATAATCCAATAATCTAATATTCATTTTTTAAAAACACAAAACAAAGCATATTTTATTTACCAAGATAATGAAATAAATTAAATGAAGTAAAATAATAACTAGAAAATGCAGCTCTTGGAGGAACTGCGGATGTGTGTTGCATCGGTGCCGTTGGTTTTGGTCTAGGCAGGTCTAAGACCTGGACGATTCTGGTCGAGCCTAGGTTCGAGGCACGGTGGGCTTTGATTAGGTGCGAGTACGAGTCCTGGGAGGTTGTGGTCGGACGCAGGCTCGAGACCAGGTCGATTCTGATCGAGCTCCGATCCGAGTCCCGGTGTTAACATCACTAGAGTGGGGCCATTCAAAATGAATGGGGAGATATTTTAAAGAGTTATTAAAAAGTGAACGGAGCTTCGGATCACTTTGAAAATTATGTGGCTGGTGACATCATGGCCAGGTCCCACTGGTCTAATTTTCGTGTTTATAGCTTAAAAATTCACTGAGCTACAGTAGTTTAAAAACAGCCCTATTCATTGTCTATGGGATTTTTGTGCCAGAAAATCGGGGGCACTGGGTGCACAGTTCGAGATATTTCTTAGCAATGAACAAGCACACTTCTCCTGAACATCCCGGACGTTTAGGCATTTGTCCGGTATCGATATGTCGAAAGCTCTAGGAGGAGATACTGACCGAAAATTGGTGGAATAATAAAAAATCGGATTACAATATATGTGTTGCTACAGCAACACACATAATAAGATAAATGTATAAATAGTACTTGAACAATGCTAAAACAAAATGTTTATAAGTAAAAATCAGAACCTTTATAGAGTACTTTTACTAAGGAACACTAAAATTAATAGCGTGGAGCCTGCTATATTAACGTAAAAAAATGAAAGGTATGCTATTAGATTTTGCCTATAAAGTACTTGGCAAATAAACTATTTACTATATAGTAATGATATTGTTTGCTGTCTGGTTCAGTTGCAGTGGTGCAAGCGTTGAACAATCTCATTGACAACATGAAGGATGAAGGCTCTGTACCAATTTTCCTGCAATTCGCTCATATTGGCAACAATATCCACACATTGATGTACATTGATGGTGTAAAAAGACCTCCCTGTCATTCTTTCCTTCTCAGTGGATCCTGTTCAAAATAACAAAAAACCAAAATAATGTTTATTTAGATTAAGTATCAGTTATTTTATACAAGTAAAGTAAAAAAACAATATTGTACAAAGTATATTGTGTAAGGTGTCAGTCTGACACCCACTTTGATCATTTTATTTGCTTAGTCGCACCCATTGATTGTATTGATGTTCTTTTTGTTGATGCACTAAGTCTTGTACAAATTTATACCCAGGAAAAGATGCTGTCTAGACGAGGCACAATTAATGATCTCTTTATCAATTACTGAGGCTAATTAATGTTTACCTAAACATTAGACATTTCCACAGTGTAACAGTTATGAGCTGTTTTTTTGTCTCATACACTATATGGCTGAATATAATTCTAATGAGACCTTTTCTATCATATCATAGAACTACGTGTTATCCATTAATATAATAGGGTATGTGTTATGTAATGGTAAGACTACAGTCATAGCCTGTATCTAATTACATACATTTCAGCCATAAACATGTGTGTGTGTGTGTGTGTTCTTTACTAGTCAGGTGCTCAATAGCTTATGTTTGGACAATAGTCACGGTTCTAGCTTGGTTGATGTGTTTCGTTTTTTTGTGTGGATGACTTCCCTCTACCTATTTATAACAAGTTGTAAATGGTGTTTTGTAAATGCATGTGCCTTATTTGATTAAGAATTAATAACACTGGTTCACATTAATTTGTTTAGTCTCTGTTTCATCTGTTTAATCTTCCGTGGTGTTCGTAATACAGTCTATCAATGCATTTTTAGCTTACATCATACAAAAGTCAGTTCTATTGTACTACTATTGTAAGTGTAATGGATCTTCCCTTAAATCAGGTAACAGCAGTATGTTGAATTATTTCCATAATTATTTTCCATAAGTTAAAAATACTGTACATTAAATGGTAGCCCACGAAACTTGCCCTTGTTACAATATATATACTATACTATACTCTGTACAAACATTTAGCCCATCAACTGTTATGCCCATAGAGTAAGTCACAAGTCTTAAGAAGTTTTATCCAACGTTTTAAACACTATATAAAATAACTGGAGTTGGTAAGGCATGACCACAAAGCCTGATTGTACAGTCTTACAATCCAATTAATCTGGGGTTAAGGGCCTTGTTTAAGGACCCAACTGTGGCAGCTTGGCAGGGGTGGGATTTGAACCAGGGGTGGGATTTGTAATCATGACCATAACAGTCTAGTTAAGTTTGCTTCATTTAGAAGATGCCATTTTTGGAAATAACTAACTATTGATCTGAGCAACAAGAGCAGCAGCTTGAAAGTGTGAGAATTTAAACTCGCAACCTTCCCAGCATTATCCACTGAACCGCCTCTGTATTGAATTTAAATGAGCTATGAATCAAGACATAACTTGTTCTCCAGTGCAGGATTTTCCAACCCAATCCACAATCCATCCCCAATATAGCATTTTCAGTACTGATTATGTTGCCAATTGTTTGTGTGTGTTTATGAAGCACTTGCAGTGGGACACTAACATGAAATGAAAATTTGCTCTGTGATTCTTACTGAACAAGATGAAAAGCCCATCAGGAGCTCATTCACAGTCTGAGCTGATAGACCAGCTGATTAAGAAGCAAGCTGAGAGGCACAGAGCTGAGAGGACAGAGACAAGACAATCACCCCCTGAGAGGAGAGAGAGAAGCACATGTAATCTTCAACCAATTTGACTCTTCTATACCTCTCTTACTATTAAGGTCTGTTTTGATTATATTGGTCTGTGTATGCTGTTGATTTGGGTTGTGATATTGTCACGGGCTGATACAGTTGAGTGATTTTGGTGCTTATGATTATTAGATGCAGTACGGGCAGCTGGGAAGTAATGGAACAAACACAGAAAAGCTCATCAGATATTCCGCTGGATACAGAAGGAGATGATGGGAAAGGCCATTAGAGAGAAAAAATTATATTATCTCAGTGTGCCAGAGACTGAACAACTATTTTGATTGCAACAAAACAGAATAATTATATTTCGATATATTGTGGCTGATATTAACTGGACTGCTTGGATAAGTATTTCCATACAAAACAAACTAAATCAATCTTCTCTCTAATTCTCTATTGAAATATATGTTCAAGGATTTGGGTTCATTCAGAAATGTATTTGGTTTTAAAAAAAAGCTAGTTTGGGTTCATTTAAATAACATCATTGTTTTTTTATCTGGAAAAAAAGGTATCCTGTTAATGTTGTAAATGACTATTGTAACCTGACATGGCTGATTTGATGGAATATCTGCATAGGTATACATATGCCCATTATCATCAACAATCAGTCCTGTGTTCCAGTTGCACATCATGTTTGCTAATCCATGTTTGTCATTTTAATTACCAAGCAATCAAGTTAGCACAGCTGAAAGCTGTTGTGCTGAATAAAGAAGTGATAAAACTGGCCTTTAAAATGTGTTGAGTATCTGGGCATCAGCAATCTCATCTTTTATTGTTTTGAGAAATAAGGGCTAAGGGATTTTGTGCAAAAAGCTGAAGGTATCTTATAATGCTGTCCAATTCCTTTATAGAATACGGCAAGCTTGGATTATTAGGAAAAATTTACCTCACAGGTCCTTCACAAGGTAACTTCAATAAATGGTACTGGTACTGCAAAGTAACCGTGTCAACATCAACAGTGAATAGGCATCTCCAGGATGCTGCAGTTCTAAATAGAGTCACATTTGCCGTGATGATGCCTGGCTTTGAACTATGCAATCATACAGCATGGGGGGTCAGTTCTTCTTAGTGTATTGGGAAGCCACGAAAGAAGTGTATAGAAGAAGAATATGTGTTGTGCAGCTTGATTTGTAAAACAGCGTGTAACATCTGTGAAACAAAGCTAGCTATGATTATTGTAAGAACTGCTTTATATACCTGATTCACATGAATGTTTTGTATGTGACCTGATTTTCCCAGATTACCCTAGTCAGCACTGATTTTATCCAATGGACATTTATGGTTAGAATTTAGTTTAGTTTGCGAATTCTGCTACTTGCTGGGGTGAGTCCGTATGTTACAACTCCAAGGCTGCAATGCTAGACTGTGTCTGAATGTACCTTTATACAGTAGTAGAGTAGATTAGTGCTCTAGAAGTGAGACAATTCTAGGTAGTACAGTGATAACCCAGAGCCACTAAAAGGTCTAACTTGTTTTGCAAATGTTATACAGCTTCTGGAGGTTGCAGTGATATTTTGGGCATGAAAATAAAAAGAAATAAATGTGAAAGCAGTTCCACTGTACGACAAGACAGTGTCCCAAAACAAAGTTCCAAACTATACAAGAATTGATTAGAGGCACTTGACTGGTATCTCAGTCTAGTATAAATCTCTTAATTCATTGGAAATGAGAAATAACTACTTAATATAAATTGCAAATATGTTGTTGCTATAATTTGAGTTTGCTCCTCTATGATTCCATAGCATGTAACCATCAACAGTCATCCTAATGAGCACTGTTCTATAAGTGAGGGGATATTACTAACCCTGTTTTATCTACTAATTATACTATACACTAACCAATATTGGATATATGCAGGTTTAAGGATAGTACTGGTCAAAAATCTTAGGTCACCATTTGTTTTTGTTGTTTTAGCTATGGTTTAATTAAGCTTTATAATATACTGTTAACGACTGGACTGGACTAGCATTCATCACTCCATTATACTCTTTTCTTCTGATCTTCATTCCAGACTTTTTTGAGCTTTAACATTCCTTATACCAAAGAACAAAGAACAATCTATGGGTGGCAATGTGTATATTAAATGAGACATACAGAAGTCTTTCCCAAGCAGATGTGCAAAGGTCTCGCATGGCCCAAATTTGCCACCCTAAATTTTGTATTTGTCATCTGCTTAGATTTTAGTGTGCCCTTATGTCTGTCACTTTCTCCCTTTTCGTTATTCTGTAATAGCTATAACTGCTGGAGTCCCTGATTGCCTGTAGGAACTGTTATCAGCATGTACACCTGTCTTGGGGTTTGGTTCTCTCTCACCAATCACATTCTGTTATTGCTTCCTTTGACAAGCGGCACATGTAGTACTACAGCCTTACATGATGCTGGTAAAGAATATCGTGTCATTGCCTTGACACACAAGACCCTAATTTAGTACCCAAAACACATCCACTTTTCTCAGTGACTTTTAACATTTACATTTTAACTAACATGCCTTAATTCCACGTGTCCATTCTAGAACTCAACAATATCCTAAGTAGAGTGACACACTCTCCCTCCCCTGCCCGGTCCCTGGCCTCACTCAGCACAAGGGTAAAGTCATTTCAGAGATAAGTTAAATTTATCTCACACTGAAGTCAGTACCAGACAACCCAGAAAGGCTTTCCTGGGTTTACCTAGAACATCTGGCCGAAGGCCCATTAACAAATCACATTCACCACCAAGTGGTGATCAGTTCGGCCCTTCATTAAACCTGAGTTTCCAGAACATATGGCCTCAAGTCAGACAAGACAATCACAAAATAGATCATTGACCTTTTGCCCAAGGTGCTCCGGTACTGAGAATACCCATGAGCAGCTTTGTGTTTGAACATGGATTTTGTCATTGACAAAAGTCTAATAACATTTTCCTGCACAGGTTTAACTCAAGAAAGCCGTTTCTTACAGTCCCGCCCTTCTAGGTATCGTCATCATTGCTGACATGAGCATCGAAGTCTAACATTAAGACTTCAGAGTACGTAGGCGATACCCTCTCAAACACCTGATCTATGTTGTTCAAGAAAGCTGAATATTCTGACCTGCTATTTGGTGTGACACCTGTGCGAGAACTAAAGTCTCCAGCAGGCAACACTCTTATTTAATGGTCCAGAAAGTGCATGTCCCTTAGCCTGGAAGCTGGAAGCCTGGAAGCTGTGTACAGAACAGCTTCCTTTATAGAATACTAGAGGGTTTTTTTACATGGACTTCCACAATATTTGGAACATTAAACGGATTAAGGCCAGGACACTGGCTTGGCCAATTTAAACTATTAACCTAATTATTCCATAACAATAATTTGAATAAATAAATTGTTTAGGGTTGTTGTTTTGCTACATCGCCCATGTTCTCTTAAGATTCAGTTCACAGACAGATGCCCTGACATTTTCTTTTATTATGTATTTATGTGATTCATAATTAATTGTTCTATTAATCATGGGAAGCAGCCCCAGATGTTGCAAAATAAGCACAACCCATGATACTACCATGTCTACCTGCTTAACACTATTTACTAATACAATATTTACTACTTCGCACAGGGGATAAGTCCTGCTGGACTGCAGTCTTTTTCTTTTTCCAGACATATCACTTTTTATTTAAACTGAATAGTTATATTTTGGTCTCATCTGTCCACAAAACATTTTTTGTCAGAGCAATGCTTACCTACTTGCATCCCTGTCACACACACTATTGTTACCCAGTGTTCTCCTGATGATGGAATCATGAATACTAACATTAGCCAATGTTAGCATGACTTTTAGTTGCTTAGAAGTTAACCTGGTTTCCTTTATGACCTCACAGACTAACACATGCCTTGCTCTTTGGAGTGATCTTTGTTTCATAGAAAGATAACAATAGTTATGGATTTTTTAAATTCATAGCCAACCTCTTTGACTATGGATTGGTGGGGTAAAAACTTTTTTTTAGTTTTACAACCTGAAGAACATCAACATGTTTTATCTCCTTTGTTCATGCCATCATACACTTTCACAGACGTTTGTGATAGACCTCACCATAAATAAATTGCCAAATGATCAATCAATAAATGTACATCACGTACCACATTTAATAGATTCTCAAAGCCCAGCACTTAATTCTGCCTGTCACATGGAGAAAAGATTCCTTTGATAGATTTACCAGGATATCTTTGTAAAATGTAATTTGTTTTCAGTAGTGATAAGATCATTCATGTAACAGTTTAATCTAGCCTTACTTACAGACAACAGCAATTACCACGTGGCCTATCTATTCTTATCTCTAGTCTTTCTCACATTCTTTGCTGTTTAACCTAATAGGCTGCTATATTGTACATGCATGAACTGCAAGTTTTAATCACATTATGCATCAGTAATTAGAAGACCACTTCAAAATTCTACTTATGGGTTTGTCTTTGCATGTTTTTATTATAAAACATACTGAAAAACTTCCAGTAGTAATGTTTCTCAAGGTCAAGAGCATTTTCATTTTGATACAAAAATACAAATAATAATACAAAGAACACAAATTATAGAAACATTTTTCAATCAAGGCTTTCTATTGGTTCAATAGGTGATCACCTAATCAGTACCTCATTATGTAAAGATTTAGAATGGCCTCTAAATTTTTAAAAAGGTCTCTTAAAAAGCCTCACCCCATCCTTCAGTGGATAGGAACCACCATATGATCTTATTTAGATGATGCTTGACTACTCCCAACACATCTTCTACTCTAAAATGGTATTATCATTGACATTGATCAAGCACTGATGGCTTAGTGATTAAGGTATTGGTCTACTGACTGATAGGAGAAAGGTTACTGTACAACACTGACCCTTGAGCAAGACCCTTAACCTCTAACACCTTTAATAGCTTGAACTGTAAGCCACTCTGGATAAGAGCATCAGATAAATGCTGCAAATGGAAACAGTTGTACCAGGCTAACGTATGGCCCTTTTATGAGTAAATCATGTGCAGCTCTATTTTACTTTTTCTAGAACACGTTGTATCCTTAGACATGACCTTATTGTTAAGACAAACCTGACTAATATTGTATCTGACTGCATATACTCTGCATTTCTGGTAAGATCTCTTCCAATGAAAAATACATTTGACCAGACTAAAAAGAGAACTGTCTGTATGTTTTATTAAATTTATGATGACAGTGCATGTTGCAGCCCCAGACTTAGAGTCTTTCCCCGAGTGTGAACGAGAACTGCTTATTAAGCAGAAGTCATGAGAAAATCTACAGAATTATATTGTGCTGACAAACCAGAGCAGGAAATTTACAGCCAGCATCATCTCTGCAGCTCCTGTAAATCAGACGCACCTGTGCATGAAAGTAAATTCATAATTCACTCATCAAGTAATCCTGGTGAATACAATCTCAGAAACACTGGATACAATGCGGTAGTACATCCCCAACACAGTGTGGGTCCATCGCTTAGGATAAAAATCTATATAATGGCATGTTTTTCTTTTTGGGAGGGTGCGAGGAAGCTGGTATTACCTGAAAAGGTTCACATAGCTGAAGTGAAGCTTTCTACGCTACCTAATCCAGCAAGAAATGTCAACTTGACACACAGACACTTCCACTTTCAAATTTACTGACACAATATGCCAAACATATACACTTCTCAAATAAATGAGGGAATAATTTATTGTGGGAAATTCCATTTTGGATTATCCCCTATTTTTTGTAAACAGTATATTTTCTACACAATAGTACTTGAACGTCTTCATATTTGCCTAGACAATGACATTTAAGAAATCAATACTATTGTTTGCTCTCATTAGATAAGGCTGTCTCATTAGATCAAGCTGTGTTGCAAAAATAAAACAACAGATTTGCAAAACCAAACCAGGTCATCAGAAAGTGCTGTTTCCTGTAGATGGCTCAGTGTACCTTACATTTCTTTTTACTTCTTATTTTATTGTAGACAGTATAAGACTTGTGGGTTTTTTTAACTTTTATTTTTAAATAAATGATTCCTGCAACTGCAAATTTAGAGTTAATAATGAATTAACAAAACTAAGTAATGATGCAATTTTAAACAGGTGATTCTAATAATGAACAAAACCAGTCACTGAAAAGCAAAGATAAGCAGATGATTTCCAGTTGGTCAAAACATATGTGAGAAAATAATAGAAATGTCTAAAAACAATGTTTCTCAAAGAAACATTGGAAGGAATTTTCATATTTCTCCCTATACACTGCCTAACATCATTATCAATAACTGCATTAAGGGTGACTCATAGCTGGTGTCGCAAAGCCACCTTATCTATTCAACGATGGTTTTCACCTGCTAGGCCCAAAACAAATATGAAAATTAACTTATTAAATTAATTCTTAATTAGTTTGGTATTTTAATAGATTTGTCTGGAAGGCTATGAGTAGTCCTAGAGTCTAAGCTGTGGTGACATCACATTTGTGTTAAACATAAGCTTGCATTGTGCTTACAGAAAGACACATCTTCCATAATGAAATATGGAGAAGAAGTGAAAAAGTAATGACCTGGACAAAACCATGCATGTATTGAACAGCTTTGTAAGCTCTTTTATCAACAAACAAACAACAGCTTGAAATAAGTGTCATATCACACTTCCTAACAAACAAGACATAAATATGAATAAGAAACTATTTGCCCTTTATCTTTGCTTTGTCTTTTTTGTGCAGCTGAAAAAAATCTGCAATGCATAAAGCATCAAATCCATGTGCCACTTATGCCAAGAGCAAACCTTTTGATTCATTTTTAAAGCTGGTGGAGGAGGAGAAGGAATATTGATCATATGTCCATGAACCATCCCAAATCACACTGCAGCCATCTGTCAAGTGCACTGAATATGAAAACAGATTTTGTTATGTCTGAGATATTTAATTGTCAATATATATCCAGGATTTTAAGTAATTTAACATGATTATCTGCTAAACATGTGGTGGCACATCCATGCCTAAGCTGTCAGAGAATCAGTGAAAGGCATCCTACCATACCACAGCCATAGCTAAGAGATAAACACCAAGAACGGGTGTATATGAGTGAGTGTGTTTGTATAAAGCCTAAAGTCACACGGTTTAGTTTGGGTCAGGGATGATTCATATAGGCCTCAGACCTCCAGCTTTACCTCCCACTGAGTGTTTGAAGACAAATAGAGGCTCTTTAAAAGGCCACAGTTCACAGTAAAATCTGGATGCTCTTCAAGTACAGTCCTGGTGCTGCATTTTAGTAACATAGTGTAAAGAAGCATGTACCAATACAAATCAGTTATACAAACAATCATAACTCTCACCGTATTACAAGTGCATCAATCACATCAAGAATTCTTTTTTGAAATTTCACATACCTAGTCTTAGCCTTACCTCTGCTACTCATTTAGGGTCTAGATCTGCTTTGGGTTGATGTCTATTGCTAAATGTGCTTTATAAATAAATTGAACTTGATCCCGAACATGTGAGTCCTTGCACTAATGCCATCTCTTAAATTGTTTGTTTATTTGTTTTTTAATGATATTTAATAATGCCTCAGCATTAGTGGTTATATTCATGACATATCATGCCAACACAAAAGTCATGGGCCAATTCAGAGTGACCGATTAATCTAATGCATGTTTTTGGAATGTGTGCGGAAACTAGAGCACCTGTTCTAAAGGGTTCTCAAACTTTCAGCCACCATTCTACATACCTTGTTCTGAAAGTCTGCTGCTCTGTCAATGTGTTATTGCGGTTAATGTATTGTTCTCTTTAAATCTAAACAATTTGCTCCCCGTAGACTCCTCTGTTTTCTCTGTTGTGATTTTATTGGACAACTTTAAAAATCACGTTTTCCTATCTGTCCACTGTCAAATTAGTTCATATTTATTCTTGATTGGATCAATGGGTTAACTTTCCTACTCACAGTCATGATCATATACTTGATCGATTATGCTGCTCTGCATGTATGGGGACTTTTTATAGCTCCTACTCCAAGGGTCTTTTCTAAATGCACTGGAACCCTGAGTGATTCACTTGATCTTTAACAAACTGCAGATGTTCAGCAATATTATTTTGTAAAGCAGTACATTTCTCATTGCAGTCCTGCTATGGATACTTCAGTCGTTCAGAGTTTTACTTAACTGACTGTAGATTGGTGGAGTGCAACCCTTTTGAGATGTTTTTTTAACGTACTTTATTCTTCTATCCTGACATCAACAACCCTTTTTTCTGGTTTTTTTTTTTTTTTTTTTATCAGAACTGTTATTCAGAAGAATAATCATTGATTATTTTTATGGCTGACATGATGCAAATGTTCAGCTGAAGTGGTCTAAAGGACAAGATTATTGGACCCTGAGGGCACTCATATTGGCAGTACCTGGAGTGATGAGTGATATCGCCATCTAGCCGTGTCAGCACTGTTTTATCACTAAACAGACACAAGCGCTAAACAAGGTAGTAGGCAGAAGACAAACTATAGTACAATGAACTGCCAGATATACAAAAAATATATACCAAAGAACCAGGAGTCAAAAAAAGTATAATTGCTTTGTGAAGCTGGATGCAATTAGGCACCAAGCTACAGTGGGTAAAAGAACTGACTAATAAACTACACAAGAGCGCTTTACCGTGACACTACTGAAGAGAGTTTGATGTTTCTGCCCAGAACCCTGAACATTTCTCTATCCAGCACTCTAGAGATGAATTGTTATCCAACTGTGAACAAAGCCTTATTGCATCAGTGCAATGAGTTTCTGCATGACAGCACCTTGGGGCACAAAAGTGAGATCCATTTTTATATGTTTTGCACAAGTTTAGCGTGATAAAACTTGATGGATGTTATCGCCTAACAGCACAGCCTGACCTTACTAATGATCTTGTGGCTGAATAGAAGTGAATCCCTGCAGTCATGTACAATTTGCTTACATGCTAAGATTTTTTTTTAAACTTAAAAAAAATACTTTTAACTAAAGTGGACTGTTATGCCCGCACAGGGGGAACAACTCAAGATTAACAGCGGTGGTTAACACCAATCTTTGTTCTTGCAGTTGAGGCTCCTACATTAATCACCAAGTTGAGCTGCTTTAGGAACAGTTCCTACTCATCAGTTGTTAGAGAACTCTTTACAACACTGTAGTGACTCATATATACTGTGAAACATTGCTTTATCGTTACTTCTCAAGCACAGGCAGCAGATCATCCAGATAACTAAGAGGACACCTCAACAGTTCTTTTAGGTCATTATTATAATTTATGTGGTGTCTCTACTGTCTGCTTTAATAAAGTGACCTGAACTTTA
>JAUZSV010126360.1:0-13680 GCA_034780495.1 Parotocinclus cesarpintoi | reverse complement strand
GCAATTTTCCCAGCTCAGGTTACCAAGGTCACCAATTCTCAATTTTTTAATGTTTATTTTTTTCTTGTTCAGGGTTGTACCACCAAGTTCACCAGCAGCAGCAACTGCCACTTGCATGGGTCAGGAAAAGTAAACTTTATTAGGGTTAAACATTAATCGAAATGTCACTTGATATAACATTATCTTGGGCCTGATAGAGCTCCTGCTGGAGAATGTGCTAAGCTGTTCTCAGTAGCCTATAAAGTCTGAATAAAGTTATCTGCCAGGCTAGTATAGATATAAGTTGTAGTGATCTGCACGGAGCAGAAATTTGCCATAAACTTAAGATTTGGAGGCCTAGAATAAACATGATGTGACAGTGTGAGCTGGTGTAGGGGGTCAGTAAGGGGTTAGAGGGTAAAGGCTATTCACCCAGCATTCTCAGCTGCAGGATACACAGCCATCTTGGATCTACGAGCAGAGGGGAAATTAATGCGGTTGGTGGATTTTATCTTTATGATCACAAATAACACCATCCGCAAGGTTCAGCTCGAACACGGATGATCAACGAGTCGTTACTTTCCATCATTTGAACGTTGCACGCGTGCTGTGTTTGGACGAGTAATGCGACGTTTACATGGGCTTGTACGCGCTCTGTTTTTTTCTGAGCTAGCTGCGTTAGCCGTTAGCCGGCGAGATCCGAGACCGCATACTACCGTACTAGGGAAGATTGCAGTGTAGTACGCCGGTAGCGCCACTGTACTACTCTGGCATACTGTTTAGTAGGGTAGTGCGCTGTGGCGAATGTAGACAGAGACAAGCAGGCCGGATTAAAGGCCTAAACTCTTGTCCTTTCTACCACGAAAGCCACTTTGTTAGCTCCGTGGCTACATATGCTACTGATCTAACCTGTAAATAATTCAAACTCGCTATTGCGCTGCGGGTTGAAACCAGGATTATGATACGGTGAAAACGAAAGCAAAAACACACACAGTTTTAACCTATATTCTCCCAAATATTCGTTATTTAATCTCTAATTTTAACAACTGTAATCAGATAGCTATTGGCTTTGTCGGCTAACAACATTTAGCAGCAGGCTAGCTGGTTATTTATAGCTGCTAACAATCGCAGTTCATTTAATTCTGCTGGGCTTAGCTAGCTCTTCGTTCCAGTGCTGAAACTAGTTGGGCTACGGTAAAATGGTCTACGTTTAAAAAAAACCCGTTTTTAAACAAGTTATGCAAACCGAAATTAAGTGACTACTTATCTTCATGTAGCATCTTTCTTTACGTGCATAAGACGTTAAAAGCTTGAACAAAATGCAACACTGTAACAATGTAGTCACAAGTTAGAGAAAATGTAGCATGAAAAGACCTGCGAACACAAAAAAACGCACATTAAAAATGTAAAACGATGCTGTTAAACATGCCTTTGTGTAGGCCTAATTAGGTGTTATTGTATACAACTTTAAATTCTGTATATAAGTAATTCATAGTTTGTGTTCTATTATTCATTTCTACAATTACTTTTGCCTATCAGTGGCAACCGTCAGATATAGCACGTTCGTTACTGACAGTGGTGACATGATTTTGCCATGTACATATTTGCCACCGTAAGCCATGATTTAAAAAAAATCTAATTCTTAAACACTGAACAACTTTATATATGTTTTGAGCTTATTTTTATTTAGCAGACACCCATATGCAGACCGACTTACAACTGATAAAACCTTACAATCCAAGCATTTTACAGTTTGAGGACCTAACATTGGCATACTGGCAGAGATGGGATTTGAACCATGGACTTTCTGGGCCAGGGCTGAGTATCTGAACCACTTAGCCACTACAATCCCAGACCCCAACTTATAAACGTGCAATGTTTACAAAGTTCTGTTAATGTGTGTAAAAAATGCAACACTCAAAAGCTACAAGCGAAACAGCTTTTATGCTTTCTTAGAGTTCCATAGAGTCTCATTTCACTTTTCTGTGTTAACCTGTTTTACTGTCTTTACAGGTGACGAACGGCATGTTCAGTGCTACGAGAAAGAAGTTTGAGGGGGTCGAAAGCGACTACCCTGATGAGAGTATGTACTATGGCCAACCTTCGATGTTCCCTCATCGATCGGAGAAAGATGTAAGTCCAAACATTACTTGTTTTATCAGTAGTATGTGCCACATGTCAGTTTGTGTTTTTTGGGTTTGTCTAAGTGTACATTTAAGTTACGCTGAAGCGTAGGAACTTTTTCCTTTCCACTGTTGCCCTATGCATGCTAAATTTGGGATTGGCCTTATAAGATGATGATAATTCACAAAAATTGGGGAATATTAAATTTTTTGTTAGAATTATAAGTCTGACTTGTCCAACTGGCCATTGTCCGTGTGGAGTTTGCACAATCTTTACATGTCAGTGTGGGTTTCCTCCGAATACTTCAGACATGTTAGGTCAACAGGTGTCTCTAAAATATATAAGGCCATGTGTAGGGTTAATTTGTGGAACTTGTGCTACAGGTTAGGTTTCAAGATGCATTGCAACCCAGATATGGATTAGGAGGGTATGGAAAGTGAGAGCTGTAGCACAAATGTACAATCTGGGCAGAGGACTGAACAATTTGTGCACCTTTTGTATTTCAGATGCTGGCATCTCCTTCACCGTCGTCGTCAGGTCAATTGTCACATCTTGGTGCAAGTTTGTATGGTCCACAAAGTGTGTATCTGGAGCTAATTAGTCAATTTTTATGACCCAAAAGTACTGCTTCACTTCTTGGTGCTCAATAACATTGTTTTCTGTTGCTCTTCATTACCTTTAGGTGCACTAGGCTTCTCAATAAGGAGCATGAGCAACAACAACCCTCAATTAAACCGCAGTTTAACGCAAGGTACTCAGTTACCGAGCCATAGCACCCCAACAACGGGTGTCCCAACAATGTCTCTCCATACCCCGCCTTCGCCGAACAGGTGACCTTGCTCTGTAGGTGCTTATATGAACATGAATGTGTTTATAAAAGATCATTGTTAACCATCATGTTTTTCACTACAGGGGCATCCTACCCATGAACTCCAGGAACATGATGAATCACTCACAGGTGGGCCAGGGCATGAGTCTGAGTGGCAGGACCAACAGTATGGGCAGTTCAGGTCTAGGCAGTCCCAACCGAAGCTCGCCCAGCATAATCTGCATGCCAAAACAGCAGCCGGCACGCCAGCCCTTCACCATCAACAGGTACGGCTCAAGAATTGATCAAGTTTTACGCTAGCTTAATATAGCAGTTATTTTTATTGATGACAATCTACATATTCATTGGGCTACAGTGTGCCATGTTTTAAGTAACTGTATGATACCTGACATTTTCTGCACTGTCAGTATTAACAAGTGTAGTTCTTGCATTTCCCAGTATGTCAGGTTTTGGAATGGGGCGAAGTCAGGGGTTTGGTATGAGCTCTTTATCGAACAACATCTTCAATGGAACAGGTGAGTTGGTGATGGAACAGTATGATACATCTTTAACTTTTCCGTTAAAAGAAAAGTTGAACACAAATGTTTCTGCAAGCTGTAACTTACAATTCTTAGTCAGAAATCAAATCAGAATCGGCCGATCTGCCATGTCTTAAAATATCGTGTCGCCAATCGAAGTTTGCGAAAATAATTATAATTGGTGCTTCTCTTCTTTGAAGTGATAATTCTGCATCTACCATGTGTCCTCCAGTGCCTGGTGTTAGGGTTTTAATGGCATAATTGTCCCATTTAAACACTGTTAACCCTAACCTAGTATGCATTTTTGTAAGTGGATATATGGTGCATGGTCTGCATTACAGATGGGAGTGAAAATGTGACGGGACTGGACCTCTCGGACTTCCCTGCTTTAGCAGACAGAAGTCGGAGGGAAGGAAATGGCAACCCAACACCACTGCATAATCCTTTGGCTGGAAGGGCTCCTTATGGTGAGCGCACCGGCATGCGGCCTTACAATAAAGTTCATGTATTTTCAGGTGTTAAGGTGAAGTTGTCACTCTGTCTCTGTGTTGACCCCACAGTTGGGATGGTGACAAAACCCTCGACTGAACAGTCACAAGATTTCTCTATTCACAACTAGGATTTTCCTGCACTGCCTGGGCCCAACTACAAGGACCCAACGTTGAGCACGGACGAAAGCAAATCAGTCAGCGCTGTTCCACTTATCTCTTAGCAAACATATTTATATAACTCACTGTCCACTGTTCCTAACCGATTTCTGTTTCATTGGTTTAGCAGAACTTGAACTCATCAGCCAAGAGCAGCTCCAGTGCAGATGGCCCCAAGTTTCCAGGTGATAAGACATCAGCACAGAACAACAACCAGCAGAAGAAGGGGATCCAGGTCTTGCCTGATGGTGAGCATCGGTTGAAACCCAAGTCGCTGTGTCAAATGAAATGCTTTACAATAGCTGAAGTATTTTTTTTTTTTAGCATGGAGCTGAGGGCCGTTACCCTAGACTGAGCTTTATTTATGATAAATAGAGTCTGCAGTACTTTAGTCCACAAAGCAGATTTTTAAAAAATGTTTGTAATGACAGAAAACTCACACACTTTCGTAGTGGTGTTGACCAAGATGCTTGTACTTTTGCCATAATGTTAAAACCAGCTTCGTGTTTCTGCAGTGATTGTCCGTTTTATCAGCACTATGTAGGTGCACTATGTATTTCTAACCATTAAAAGAACAGGATGACAAACCATGTAGAGCAACAGATGGACTACAGTCTGTAACTGTAGATTCCCCCATAACCCTGACAAGGATAAGCAGGGCTAAAACAGGATGCTTTGTTGATCTGATGTGTTGAAATCAAGGCAAACACTACAGTAGTAGTGAAGGTCAGATTAGGAAACCAAGATTAAGAAACTACCATGTAATACATTCTAATTAGTGAGGCATAAATAGTAGCAGTATAGTTAAGTATAGTACCCTTAATGATTTTCAAACTGACTTTCTTATTTATAATTTACAGGTAAGGTTACAAACATTCCTTCAGGCATTGTGACAGATCAGTTTGGAATGATTGGGCTTCTGGCCTTCATCCGAGCAGCTGAGACCGACCCTGGAATGGTTCATCTGGCTTTAGGAAGTGACCTGACAACACTGGGACTCAACCTTAATTCTCCAGAGTATGACGCTTGTTTTCCCTACATGCACTTGTTCTGGGCCATCTTTGTGTTCATTCTTTACTGCTACAGCCTATAGGAATAGCAGCCATTTTTGGATATGCCTCATAATATGTCAACATGCATGTTTCTGTGGCTAACCTTTGTATTTTGCTTTTCAACAGGAATCTTTATCCCAAGTTTGCATCTCCTTGGGCGTCTGCACCTTGTCGACCAAAGGATATTGGTTAGTGCTTGTGTTCAGGGGTACAGTCATACAGCAGCGGTGTTTAGCCCTTTATTTATTAACATACTTTTTTTTTCAGACTTCCATGTTCCTTCTGAGTACTTAACCAACATTCATATAAGGGACAAGGTACGTGAGAGTCACGAGAAATCTCAATCACAGTGGTACCTCTGTTCTCGACAACCTCAGAATTTCACATTCAGTTCTCTACGCAATTCGGCTAGAAACATTTGTCTCGGTTCTTGTCGTTTGCTTGGCAGTCGGTGCACTTGCTTAAGCTTGTTGGAGTCGAGCTGCATGACGCTTTTTATTCAAGCTTCATGATTCGCGATTCTGTACACAGTGATTCTGTGATTCAGATTCAATCTCTGTGAGATTGCTGCCGTGTTTGTTGTGTTTTTGTTATTTTTTGCACCTACAGCACTGTTTTCTTAGTGCAAATAAGTCTAGGGTAGTTACAAGAGCCAACCGAAAGGAAAACTGGAATCAAATCGAAACACTTTCAGGTTGTAGTTAGCTTAGCAGCTGTTTTAGTGCCCTGAGTTCACCAATAAATTAAGTGTTTTTGCTTTGAGGTTTCCATTCACTTGATTGGTCACTAAACAATTTGCACATCTGCAGGCTAATTAATGCATATGAATGCTTATACAGTGTGGATTTTCTGGTGGTCTGGAGCATATTAATTAAATTAAATAATTACATTATTCCTTACGGGAAGAATTTGCTCAGTACTCGTTCAAGCGTTCTTTAACAAATTAAATGACGAGAACCAAGGTACTACTGTATACCAATTCGTATTTATTAAACATGCTTCATTTGAGTATGTTGCGCTTTTCATTATTAGTCAGCTACATGAGCGTTTGTGGATCTTTTAAAATACATATTGGTACTGTAAATACTACTCCAATGTCCATTGTTTGTTTACAGCTGGCTGCAATAAAATTAGCACGGTATGGGGAGGACCTGCTGTTTTACCTCTACTACATGAACGGAGGCGATCTCTTACAGCTTCTGGCTGCTGTGGAACTGTACGCAGGACACTGGGTTTTTATTACCAGACAAATTAATACCTGACACATCACTGGATCACGTTATGAATGTAATGGTACATTTGACATGTTGCAGGTTTAACCGTGACTGGAGGTACCATAAGGAGGAGAGGGTGTGGATAACAAGAGCACCGGGCATGGAACCTACTCTGAAGACCAACACGTATGAGAGGGGGACATACTACTTCTTCGACTGTCTTAACTGGAGGAAAGTAGCTAAGGTAATAATGTTAATAACTATCATTTTAACAATAGATACAATCAAGTTTTAAAACACAATCTACACTGCTTACATAAATTAGGGGATATTTCAAAATGAATATGAAGTGATTAAAAAAAAAACTAAGCATTTGATTATGAAGAGTATCATCAGAAAAGCAAAGAAAGTCCAAGAAAGTCATTCCAGTATGCAAATGAGATGCAAATTCAAGTATGGTGATTAAGTAGGAAGTGTTATATTCATGGGGGAGAACAGAAGAATGTTAAACTAGATGATTGTACCACATATTGACTGATCAGTAGGGTGTATGGTCACCCAAAACTACCAAAACACACTGACAATGATGGGGTATGGACAGGATCAGACTGTCCAGCAGTTCTTGTGGGATTTTCTTCATATTCATTTTAAAATAACACCTAATTTTTGTGAGCAGCGTATAATATCTTAAACACTGCTTAACAGCCAAGTAAATGTAATCAGTTAAGTTATTGGGAACAAAACACTGTTTAATGTGCACCGTACCTTCAACATTTGGTAGCATATTCCATTTTTGTCAGCAGTGTATTTCAGTAAGACTTTCATCATATCCTGTCTTGTGTGCTGCATCACATTTCATTGTGACTTCTTGGACAGAAGACTGTGGATTACCAGAATGATAGTTTTAATGCAAAATAATCATTATAGTGGGCATTTTTTCTTTACAATAAACAGCATGTGCTGTTATCTCATGTGCTGTGTGACATTCTTGTTAACCATGTTAATGTGATGGTCTGCTCACAGTCAGCAAAATCTAGATCTCTTTCATATAGACCAATACTTCTGTTTATAGTGTGTGATGGTGATTAGGAGACAGCGCCACTCATTATTTTGAAGAGCGCCACAACTCATTTACATTTACAGCAGACACCCTTATCCAGAGCGGCTTACAAAAGTGCGTTAAGACATCCGTAACATAATTTATTCCAAATAATCAGAATCTAAACAAGAATACACTTCTGAAACTTTTTTTGTTTTTTTAAAAAATTAATTAATTTATTTTTAAATGCCAGATGGCGAAGTCATACGTCATTCTTGCAGGTGCATGTCCTGCTCTCAGTAAGACTCCTGATTTCTATTAATTGCATCTCACTAAAGATGCTTTTTATTTAGATTTTTGTAAAGGAAAGGAACACGTTTGGTATACGTTTACATTTTTATTATTATTTTTATTACTCAGAAATGAAATAAGGAATGTTTGTAGTCAGTTATTTAATTCTATATCATGGAGCATTTTGTTTAAACCTGTTTACTTCTGCTTAAATCTAATAAACCTACAGGGAACTAAAGTGTTTATGTTTAAAAACATCTGCAAGAAACGGCATTATTTTGCCTAGTTTACACGAGTAACAGGAATGCCCCTCATTAAATTAAAAAAAAAAAAAAAGAAGTTACACTAAGCACTAATGTGTTCTAGCATTAACGGGTTACTCATGAGTTGCCCTTGACAGCATGAATAAAAGTCTATTTTACCTAAGATGTTCTAATTAAATATATTGCAGTGGAAAAGGCCAGCTAATTGGAAACGTTCCGCTCTAATGCACTGAGGCAGGCAGACAGTCCTTGAGCAAATTCCAGAGAAGACACTTGTGATATTTTCAAATGTTGCCAAGTACAGTAGCACTTACTTAGTGCAAACGTCTGCCCCCTTCTATTTTAAGGAGTTTCACCTTGAGTATGACAAGCTCGAGGAGCGGCCCCACGTACCAACCACCTTCAACTACAACCCGGCGCAGCAAGCCTTCTGAAGCCCACCTGCACCGGATGTCTGAGCTGCAGGAGCAGACCTCAGGGCCGGACATGGCCAACCACAATCTGCTTTTATTCCTCACCTGTTTGGACAAGGACTGCAGGAGGGGGGGCAGGGGCTCTCCACCATAAGCAATGGAGGGAGACTCCCTGCCCTACAAATGATGTGCTGCCCAAAATGACACCCAAACACACCTTTTCACTGTTTTTAAAAAGTACCCTCTTGTGTTTTCTCTCTTTTTTTTTTTTTTTTGAGCACAGGTCTGTGTTTTGTTTACGCCTCGGATCAAAAAGCCTGTTTGGTCTCTGGCAGGAGAACTGACTTACAGTACGACAAACACACAGCAGTAACAACACGATGGCTACGTTTCGTTTTCCGAAACATACCGTGCTATAGTAAACAGGACAGACACAAAGTCAACCCAATACACGAGTACAAAAGGGCGGAAGAAAAATGCAATGTCCATTGTTGCACTATTTAGTAATAAAAGAACACAAAAATTGTTTTGTGCTTTTTTATGTGGAAAAAAAAAATGCTCTTATCCTGTTATCGTCTGTAAAGATACACAGCCTGCTGTTTAACATCATGATTTCTCTTTCTTGTTCATTAGCTTTTTTTCTCCCCCCTTCTCCTCAAGAACATTCCTTTGCTCCGCCATCTTAACCGTGCGTCTGATTCTACACCCGGTCAGGTTTTTCTCTGCCTCACTCCAATAATTACAATTCAGACTGTTTTAGTGACCATTGTGGGAAAAGCTTGTGGACCATCCTCAGCCAGGAGGTTGTAACTCAGCTACATTGCTCCAGAAGAGAAAACACTTTTTCGTCTTTGTTACGATTTTGTAATAAATGTGTACATTTTTTTTATTTTTTGGACATCACATGAATAAAAATATGTATGTAAGAATGTGTATATATGATATATATAGATAGCTGTATCTATATATATATATACATGACGTCTATTTTGGAAAAAGGTAATTATTCTTTGCTCAGCCTCATTTTTAGGAGGCAAGCAGTTGGTGGCATTGTGTTAGAAACAACAAGTTAAGAAAAAAAAACAAAAAACAAAAACAAACAATAGTGTTAATAATGTTGAGCTGCCAGACAGGGCTTCAGATGTTACCCTGTGCACTTAAGACCAATACAAATAAGCAAAAATAAAGGAAGGCCTGATTTTTCTCAAACCAAGGACATCCAAACCCCAAAATCAGAGGGTGGATCCATTTCAGTTGCAGCTGTTTGAATAGACACATTTCATAGGAAAAGGAAAACTGGAATACTGCTAACAAAAAAAAAATCAAACAAAGAAAAAAAAAAACAGACCAGCCTTGTATTTTCTGACAACGTTGAAAGTGCATTTTTTTCCTTTGTAATAAAGCAGAACGGCTTTCCTGAACCAGTGTGTGTGTCTCTGTGGGAGGGGTACGAGGGCTGGTTATTACTCTAGAGCAAGACTAACAAAACAGACTGCATAAAATTAACTAAATACACACAGATGCAAATGCATCATTACTAGTTTCAGGCACGGCGTCCTTGTACGGAAGGAACTGTAACACTGAGCAGTTTATATCATGTATTTCACCTATTACCTTTTGCCTGATCATGTATGTGAATCCTTATGGCATTTAGACTCTGGCTCCTCAACATTTCTCCCGCCTTGTAATGCTGTCTTAATATATAAATATAGAGACAGCCACAAGGGTATACAGGGTGGCGTATCTGAGCATAGTAAGATTGCAGGGACTACTATTGAACCCAGTTGCGCCTGTAAGTGATAGTGATGTTGGTACTCTAACATGGGTATGCTAATAGTGCTTTTGGGCTTCACCTTACATAATGTTGCTTTCAGCATCAATGGCTGACATAAAGAACATGCAATATCTACATGGAGTCAGGATCTAACCAAGAACCCTGGAACTTTGAGATGACCGTGCCACTGTACTGCAAATTTCTTGCCGTCTACTTCAACTACAGTCTGTACTGGATGGCCAATTCAGAGGCCGTGCAAAGGAAGGGAGTGAGTGGACTATGTTCTGAGGAAGCTCATGCCCTTTAGTCTGTGCAGCAAGACACTGGAGATCTATCATTCTGTTGTTGCAAGTGCTGTATTCTTTGATGTAATTTGGTGGGAGGCAATTATAGAGCCAGAGATGCAAGGAAACTCAGCTGATTAAAAGGTTCAGCATATTTATGATACTCTCTAGATTGCTTCGAGAGGGTGGTGGAAAAGGAGGACTTGGCCACCATTCAGATCATGCAGTTATGTGTCTGCAACCCAGGGTCCCACCAAAGAAATATCTGGTCAGTGTGGCACTGTGATGTGTCTTTATTTATTGTGAACATTTAAAAGACTATTGATCTATATTGCTACTTCAAAATGAAATATCCCATAATTAAATATCCCCTAATTTCAGTCAGCAGTGTATAAACACTCAATGGCCACTTGATTAGGTCTATCTGTCCAAAGGCAACATTAACTAAGACAACCAATTCACATGGACTCGCCATCATTGGATAACAGAAGTTTAGAAAAACATTGCCTGGTCTGAGTATCAATTTCTGCTTGACCTTCTGATGGTAGGGTCAGAATTTGGCCTAAACAGCAATGACATCAAGCCTTGTATCAATAGTTCAGCTGCTGGTGGTGTTCTAGTGCTTATCTTCATACTTTCACTGAACCACTTTCATTGTTCACAATGCCCCTCATTTTATTATCAGTGTATGCTGATGGCTACCTCCATTACAAAGCTCAAATCTTCTCAAACTGGTTTCTTGAATGAGACAGTGGGGGTCAGTGTCCTCGCATGGCCTTCACAGTCACCAGATCTTAATCCAGAGCACCTTTGGGATGTGGTGAAATGGGACAATTAAAGCCTGGTTGTGCAGCCGACATATCTCTAAACAATGTCTCTAGCACCTTTGTTGAATCTTTGCCCTGAAAAATTAGGGCAGTTCTGAAGGCAAAGGAGGGTCCGACCCAGAACTAGCAAGGTGTACTGAATAAAGTGATTAGTGAGTGTATATGACAATAGTATCAGTGCCTTCATTACTGTCTCCTGTAAACAGTTGTGTGGTTGAGTGTTCCCATGTTATAAATTAATTTAACCAGTGAATGCCAAACAGCTATAATGAGGCCATATAAATAGCAATATAATTGGGTCATTATGACATCATGGTTAGTTCTACACCAAGAAATAATTTGACCAAAGTGAAAAAGTTAAACAAAAAGAAGAGTTAATTAAATAACACCTGAACACAATAATTTCAGTCAAAATAAGCTGGGCTCCCAAGTAGCAACAAAGTGTTTATCCAATTACTGTGAACCTCTTAGTTGAACAACACAGCAAGCTTACATGTATAATAAACAGGCAGGTATCAGGGTACAGAATTTAAGCTATCTAATGATTATTTTAGTGTTTGCTTAATACCACAAAATATCTCTTTCTTTTAACCTCTTTAGAAATACCAATCTACACTGCTTACAAAAATATTTCATTTTGAAATATCCCCTATTTTTTGTGAGCTGTGTATTAACAATTACAGTATGCACAGACAAACTGGAAACAACCAAATCAGTCCCAGCAATCTCATCGTAGCAATTCAGCTAGTTAACTGCTATTAGCCATTAGGGGTATAACAGTGCACTGTGATACAAAAATGGGACGATGTACATCGTCAATTTGGCTTGTGTGTTCTTGTTTATTACAGAGCTAATACAATTGCACTTTTTGAACACCAGAGGGTGCTGCCATTATCATATATGCATAGCCTGTTCTCAGTGAGACTTAATTTCCAACTGCAGTGCACTGAAAATTCTTAGTTTATTTTTTATACAAGAAATGTACACATTATTTTGAACTGTTCTTCAGAAATAAACATGTTTTGTTAAAAAAGTATACAAGAAAATGTTTGTTTTTCATTGATAATGCTTGAGAAAAAAAGGCAATGTCTATCTAATCTAAAATCGATAATAATTAGAAAATAAAATCATGAATGCATCATAAATCAAACTTGAAGCAGAATGTATTGTTACACCCCTATTAGCTATATTATCTAGCATTAGCTAGACTACGACACTACTGCACTGCTTCAAATTAGCACTCTAACAAAGACGTGCTTACTATTTTCACACAATGTGGTACACAGTATATTATCTGGGGGCCAACATTATCACCAACATTATTCAAGCTAGCGGGCAGATTCATTGACTATCTTTAGCATTGAACTCCCAATAGGCATCATAATTATTCCTGTGATTTATTTAAAAGCAGCCAAATTACCAAACCAATTTAAGTCTTAACTAACATTGGCAAACAGTTTCGAATTGCCACAACGTACATCATCTTGATTTGACTATCTTAGTGTAATTTGAATGTTCAAGGTTGTGAATCATAAACTGACACATTATTTGAGCTCAAATGTCATGCTCTACGAAACTTTTCTTCTAAAAAAAATTATTGTAAAATTTGTAAAATTTGACCCAGTCTTTCCATAATTAAATTTCAGGGAGACAAACTAATAATGCATAATTATGCTCTCACTAACCAAGGGCAGCTGCCAAAAGTGCACAACTGTATTTATGACAAAGTAAAAACAACAAAAACAATAATAACATCACAAAACACAGTCAATTCTAGTAATATTTAGTGCATTAGAACTTATAAATATTTAAGGATGTCCTCATTGCATCTCCTAAAGCGTGGTGACAGATTGAAGGCCATTTACTTGTCTTGGTATACCAGACTTGGACTATATCCAAAATATGGCACACTACGTGTCCTTGAATGCTGTACTTTTGTCTCACTTGGTACTGGATTCAGTGGTGACAGACTCTGGGGAGGCAGCATCTGATTTAGTAACATCATCTGCAAAAAAGATTCAGATATTTAATGACAATACTATTAAGAAACTTAAGAAAAAAGTTCCTAATGGTAAGGATACTGAAGGTTTCTTTTTAGTCTTTTTCCTTATGACATTTAGAGAACGTTTCTATGCAACTGTCATTATGCTGACATTGTACTATATAAACATCTCACAAAAGGTTCTAAAGAAACTAAGGTTCAAAAAACAAAATGTGTACCATTCTAAGAGGAGAATAGTACAAAGAGTAAAGTACAGTAGAGAAAGAAGCAGCAGCATAAGTGATTATATTTATTTATATACAGTCGATTCCAGTTAATAGGATCACCGGTTAATGGGACCAGCCGCTTATTCATACCAAATACTGAAGTACCGAAACAAATCCTATTATATACAAGTAATTTTATTTGCTTTTTTTGACCAAAA